>JAXQQM020075987.1:0-129322 GCA_034641835.2 Pinus albicaulis | reverse complement strand
TAATATTGTGTTGTAGGGTGTTGCCATGGAGATTCCACAACACCTCTTCCTTCTCTTGTTTTTCAAAGGGAGATTCTTTCTTTCCTTTGGAGGATTAGATTGGAAGATATTGGAGATTATTTTCACATATTCTTTCCCCTACTGCGCAGTTTTCTCCAATAGTTGCGTCATTTTCATAGTGCATTTGCTGTGGGGGTTTGCAGATTGATTGGAGGGTGGGATCTCAAGTGTAAGGATCAACCTTCCACTTTGGAGATCCATTGGAGGAGGTCTACTTCAGTTTGTTCATCATATTCAGCCTTCTCTATTGAGTTCCAGATTTGAGTTGCGGCAGCTGCCCACCAACTTCGGCATTTTGGCTATTTTGTGTATTTCAGCGAATCCCTTGGAGGATTGATGTATTTTGCTTATAAGGGTTAGAGCTTTTATCCCCTCATTTATCTGAGCTGATATTGTCATATTCAGTCATTTTTAATGCATAGTTGCATTAGACTGCGTTATTTTCTGCAGTCCTACTTCTGGTACATGTAAATTGCTGAAAACCCTTACTGGGTGTCCTTTTCTTTGTGTAAAAGAGGTTAAACCTCTATTTCTCTGCTATTTGATAAATATAAGCTACATATTAGTAATATTCCATCATTTTCTGTGGCAACCCTAATGGGAATTACGCTCTTATAGTATTCAGAAATTTATGTTTAGCAAAGTCATGGGAAATCAGGGTTTTCTAGACGAATCGAGAAAGGAGGATCTGTTTAACTTAGCTAGAATGCTTATTTTGAGCTGAAATTCGGAGCATAGGTCCCTCATGACCTACGCTATCAGATACAACCATCCCCATCCCCTGATTTTACGTAAATCTCTGATATTAAGCGTTTTAGTTCATAAATTTCTGATTTTCCCCATCCTTTGGATTGTAAATATGAATTAAAGTGGTTTTTGTAGTTCAATATGATGTATTTATGTTCCTCACACCTATTCTAAGCTTATTCATCACAGAAATACCATTATACAGTTGATGTCTTGCTGAATCCCTGATTTTGGCTATATGTTCATTTTCTTGTCTCACAGCTCATTGTAAAATGTTGTCTCTTCATGGTATGCTCATATATGCGTTTGCATATTTCTGCAAGTCACTTTTGAGTGGGATTATTCAAGCAGCTCTATAGACAGAGTCTGGAAAGGGCCAGATAGCCTCCGGATCTCGTCCTCTTTAAAGGCAACATAACCGGTAAATGCCCTCCCAATCTATCTCTGGTTGGATTTTGCCGTGTTTTAGAGATATCCCCGAAACGGGATATTATAGTGGTATCAGAGCATAGTTATGGCTCAGCCTGTGGAGCTAGTTATCTACGACACCAGAAGTGAAACCGTGGGGACATTTTTCTATGAACAAAGAGGGTAGGCAAAATCTTACCCACTAGAGGCCATAGCGGTGACAAATATGGGGATCTCACAACAACGTGACCAACATTCACCAACCAGGATCAAAATTCCTACATTCTTACCTCCAGTACCGAGTGAGAAAGGGAGGCAGCATCATCATATGCCCTTTGGAGACTATTTCCGTACATGGCAGTCCATGGGGGAAGACTTCAGAGCAGCTTTGCCTTTCAAAGATTACTGTCAACTCAGGCGGATGAAAGTGAATGGAACAATGGGGGATCTAGCACGCAGAGTTCAAAATTGCAGCATACCACTGGGAGGTCACCTTTTCCCATGTATGAGGGATCCACTGATCCCTGTGAGTCTAAGCCCAAGAAGATCAGAACATTGAAAACGATGAGTTTATTCTCATCTATTTTCAGATCCAGAGAAGATGCATCCACCTTTGGGGAGGTCAAGAAGATTGAAGAAAAAGAAGAGGAAGTACCATGCACTTCCTATTCTCATCAAGAAGAAGATATTGAGCATGGAAGATATTTGGATCATCAGATTCTCAGTGATTACCTTGTTGAGTATAGATCTCAACCTAGAGCCTTCAGGGAGACTCTAGATTTTCCTCATTTCATCCAGCTGAAGGAAGAGAAGAGGCCATGTAGCAGAAAAGAAATCAAAGGCAATAGATTTTTGTTGTCTACCTTTGATGGGTCATCTAATGCAAGAACTTGGGTGAGAAAGTTGGAGGCATTTTTCCTACTACATCCTGTAGCAGGGAAAGAAGCTGTTGAAATCTCAGCGCTGCACTTGGAGGGTGAAGCCTATGATTGGTGGTGCAACCACTTGAGCCATGCAAGGGTGGAGACTTTTGCAGAGTTCACTCAAGGGTTGATCCAAACCTTTGATGGAGAAAGAGCAAAGAAAGAAGAGATCACATCACCTCTTGAGGAGGCTTGTGATAACGCTGTCACCCTCGCGGAAGAGCAACCACATGCATCAATAGTTGGGGCAGCCAACACTTTTGAGGAAGGGACTCTTGCAACCCTACAAGAAGTTCCAAATGCACATCAAGGTATGAAAAGATTTCCACATTCCATTGTTGTAGCAAATTCTTTTGATCAATGTGGAGATTTACTTTTGCATGACCAAGGGTCAAATCTCATTGCTACTATAGAGCAGCTTGGTTGCACTGCGCTGTGCAACATGGAAACACTTAAGAAGGAATCAAACCATCATTCTCATGAGCCATTTTTGGATTGTACATCACATTGGAGGTTGGGGTTTGAAGCCTTGAAGATTGATGGTAGACATCTTGGAGTAAGAAACCTTTTCTCCCTTCAAGATGACACTTTCTCAATGAGCTCTTCTCAGCTCAAAGAGGAACTTCTACTTTCAAATCCAAGACCTCATTGGTTTTGGAAGACTATGGATGGAAGGGAGGTCTCAAGGAGAGATCTCATTGGAGATGCACTTCGACACACCATGGAATGCAATGCTTTTCTTCCCTTCTCACAAGAGCAGATAGAAGATGGAGGACATCTTAGGATGGATAACATCTCTCATGCTTGTGTTGGACATCCCTTGAGCCATACACATCATAATGGGAGGTTTTTTCCTACCACCTATTTGATTCTGGATAGGGTCTCATTGATCCTTGAGAAGCTTACATCTCAAAATCCCATCAAGTGAAAAGATGGGAATTTGATTTGGGAGGATGGTAGCCCTCATGGGAGGAGTACCAGGATGAGGAGAAGAAGGAGGCATCCACATGTGATTGAGTGGATGTGGTTGATGAGCAAGGAACTAGGAGGCTACTTACAGATCTATGATACCGAGCAGCAGGAGGCTTGGTTACGCTGGTTACTCTTGAAAGAGTTTGGCCGTCACTTGGAAAGCACTCTTCTTAAGAGTGGGAGGATGGGGAAAAGATGGCAGGATACTTGCATCATTGAGCAGCATAGAGAATGGATGCATGATGTTGATGTGTCTTCATCACATGAGTTGTATGATGGAAGTATGAGGAGGCATCAAAATACTTTGTTGCTTTGCTTGGGAGAGCAAGGGAAGATTTTCTCTCACACTTTGTATGATGTTGCAAGAGGAGGGGATGGCACTATCTCCTTGGTCTTTGATGATGATTGGGAAGCACTTCCATCTTGGGAAGTATTCCACATTTGTTGCAGCATTATTGTAAGAATCTTTGACAAGGATCATGTCAAAGAACATAGTTGCGTATTGACAGGAGCTTATTTGCATAAGCTCACAGCATTGTCACCTTGGAGTAAAGATTTATGGATGAAGTGTGCCCAGCAGAGATATGGTGGATCCATAACCCATAGGTCCCAGGATCACTTCATATTTGTTGCACTTGATGAACAAAGAGGAGGTAATGATGATAGAGACATCTATGGCATATTCTTCTTGACTTGGGTTTTCAAGCATAAGGAGGATTATCTTTTTGCAGCACATGGTTCATTCTTCTTCATAGCATGCCAAAACACTATGAAGGACTCATGTATGGACCCATGTACCATCTTACTTCCAGCATATGGTGAGAAGCTTGTTTATACATTCATTGATTTGCACACTCTTACCATTCTTATACAGTGCATTGCTTCACAAGAGGGCAAGCTTGTCAATGAATTGTATTGGGCCAATCTACATGATGGAGGCAGCCATCTCTTTTGTGGCCTTGGGAAAATATTTTATCACTACATGTATGTTCATTTGCTGCACTATAGCATGTATCATATAAAGACATGCATGATTAACCATGTAAAAAGAAACATTTTGCCATGTACTCTTATCAAGTAGCAACTTGTAAAACTGCGCTGTCACTACGGGGAAAGTTGTTGGTACCTTCTTGCATCACTTGTAACCTTCAGCGTTTTCTTTATTTTGCTGCTGATCATGTCTTCATTTGCTGATATAGATCAGATTTGTATGGGAGGCTTGATTATGAGGGAGACACATGAGCTGGATGTGTCCTTGAGTGGGAAGAATTCTCACAATTTCTGCACTACATGTTCTAATGGGAGCATGAGAGGAGATATGGCCACCATAGCCAAATGTTTGTTCTCTTTTGAGGTGGGCCATAAGATTGATATTCATCCATTGTACAGCCATGGGCAAGTGCTTGATCATGTATTATTGTTGTTACATTCAACCATTTACTATCCTTTAGTAGATGTGATGAATCATGGATATTGCTTGCCATGTAATTTTCTGAAGTTGCAGTGGATGAGACTGCGCTGTATCCTTGTGAGAAATTGTTTGCATCATGTATCATCATGTAAAACCTTCAGCAAACCTCTCATTAGGATGTTCCATGATGACCATGTCCTATTCTTCATGGATGGATTGTTTTGGGCCAGCTTGTTCTTCATTGTTGGAGGAGCCTTCTTTGGAGGATTGTTCTTCACTTTTCCATTGGAGGGCAATAATTTTGCAGCCCAGGATCAGCATACACTCTACACTTGTCATGAGTGGAGAGAAGGACAGCATGGGGTAAGCTATGATGCTTGCCAAGTTCATATTTTCAGCCCACCTTCATTACCAGAGCTTGAGGTGGAAGGAGATTTTCAAGAGTTTCCTTGTTGGGAGGTGGCTCATTTTGTTTGGATGATTGCTTGGGGATGGAGGATCCACATGAGGGAGATGTTCCTCATTATATTCTAGACTCCATGCCTTGAGTGGAGATTCTTCAGTTCTATCCTTGCAGTTTCTTGGGGACAAGCAACATTTGGGAGGGGAGGATTGTAATGTTCCAAATTTTTCTTCAATAAATTGGAACATTAAATTTTGTCTAAACTTATTTAGGAGATGAATAATTGGGTAAGGAGGCCCAAAGATAATAAAAACATAAATAAAACCCTTCTAGTATGAAAAGGGATCAGCCATGGAACCAGATTTCACACCCTCATGTGTGAAAGGAGATATTTGCAAAGAGGTTTGACCAAGTCAACCAGCGCAGGGTATGAGTTGGAAAGCACTACATAGGAGGGAAGCTTCTAGAGGAAGGGAAGCTTCTAGAGGAAGGGCCCATGAGGAGTCTCCAATTGCTATATAAATGGAGGGGAGGAGAGCTATTTCCATTCATGCATATGTTTATGATATTGAGATGGTCATTTAGACTTCTTGAGCACGATGGTTGTTTAACTAGTCTGCAGCAATGTTTAGTGCACCGAGTGTCTCCGTTTGGAGATCTCACCCTCAGCCCCGGGGGACTTCGAGTGCCTGCTCGGGTGAGGTTGTCCCATCATTATTTTGGTTCGATACCGAAGCATCTTCCTCCAGGACAACGTCATTTCTGTAGCAACATAATACTATGTTGTAGGGTGTTGCCGTGGAGACTCCATAACACCACTTCCATTGCTTGTTTTTCAAAGGGGGAATCTTCCTTGCCTTTGGAGGATCATTTTGGAATCTTGAGAGCTTATTTTCAGATCTTGGCATCAGGCCAACACATATTTTTTCCCCTACTGCGTAGTTTTCTCCAATAGCTGTGTTATTTTCATAGTGCATTTGCTGCAGGGTTTTGCAAATTGATTGGAGGGTGGGATCTCAAGTGTAAGGATCAACCTTCCACTTTGGAGATCCATTGGAGGAGGTCTCCTTCAGTTTTTTCATCATCTTCAGCCTTCTCTATTGAGTTCCATATTTGAGTTGCAGCAGCTGCCCAGCAACTCTGGCATTTTGGCTATTTTGTGTGTTTCAGCCAATCCCTTGGAGGATTGATGTATTTTGCTTATAAGGGTTAGAGCTTTTATCCCCTCATTTATATAAGCTGATATTGTCATATTCAGTCATTTTTAATGCAGAGTTGCAGTATACTGCGTTATTTTCTGCAGTCCTACTTTTGGTACATATAAATTGCCGGAAACCCTTGCCAGGTGCCCTTTTCTTTGTGTGAAAGAGGTTAAACCTCTATTTCTCTACTATTTGATCAATACAAGCTATATATCAGTCATCTTCCATCATTTTATGCAGCAAACCTAATAGGAATTACGCTCTCATAGTATTCAAAAAATTTTGTTTAGCAAAGTCATGGGAAATCAGGGTTTTCTAGACTAGTCGGGAAACGAGGAACTGTTTAACTTAGCTATAATGCTTAGTTTAAGCTGAAATTAGGATAATATGTCCCTCATGACCTAAGATATCAGATCCAACCATCCCCATCCTCTTTTTTTACGCAAATATCTGATATTAAGCTTTTTAGTGCATAAATTTATGATTTTCCCAATCCTTTGGATTGTAAATCTGAATTAAAGTGGCTGCTATAGTTAAATATGATGTATTTATGTTCCTAATTCCTATTCTAAGCTTATTCCTCACAGAAATACTATTATACAGTTGATGTCTTGCAGAATCCCTGATTTTGGCTATATGTTCATCTTCTTGTCTCACAGCTCATTGTAAAACGTCGTCTCTTCATGGTTTTCTCATATATGCATTTTTCCTATTACTGTAAGTCACTTTTGAGTGGGATTCTTCAAGAAGCTCTATAGACAGAGTTTGGAAAGGGCCATATAGCCTCCAGATCTCATTCTTCTTAGAGAGGACATATCCGGTAAATTCCCTCCCAGTCAATCTCTGGTTGGAGTTTGTCGTGACTTAGAGATATCCCCGAAACTTAATAGTAATTAAACTCAGACAATAAGCATAGATTTGATTTGAGTACAATTATTTGGATTTCATAAAATAATTTTCCCTTTCCAGTACATAAGTTTAAGATTGATAACTTAGCAATATGTGTGTAAACAATTAGGTCTGTTAACTCAGAATTGTTTTATCATTTCTTAAGTAGAGTTATTCCTTAGTTTAAATGCTATGATAACTTAAGTGTGTACTATTTTTTATTGATATTTGAGTAAGTGTGATAAGTATAAGTTTACAGTTTTTTTTTATTTGATTATTGATTTTTCCTCAAAAATATTTTTTGCTAATTTAAAATAAGGAGATTGGATTGTAGAAAGATTAGGAAGTAGAACAGTGTGGCTTGAAAAATGCTAGGTAGATAAATATTTTTTTTAAATTCTTTGTTTGTAATTTAAATAGGCCTTATATGACATAAATTGTTCATCATTTCGTACTAAGCGATCATTATTAAGGAAACCTATACACTATGAGAAAACTTGAATCAAAAGAGTAGTACAAATCATGTTTACGAGTCTTGGTTGAAAATTAGATAATAGGAGCTTTAATTCGTCTATTAAAAATCTCAACATTTTGGTGCCATTGCCGGGGAAGTTGGATTTTGATTTAGGTAAAAATCATTATAGAGTTTTCAAGGGTATTTCTAGACTGTCAGAGGTTGGAGAGTGTATGGTAATATGCGAGTGAAGAGCCACGCATCCACTGTTGTGGGGTTGCTCCAAAATATGACCATTTATGCTTATCTTTGAATTTTTTTTTCCTTTCATTTATGGGTAGAAGTAGAAGTAGGCCTAGAGATAGTAAAGGTAGATTTAGAAAATCCCATTAACTAATCCCGGTAATCATTACACAGGAACTAAGCAATAAAAGGGAGCACCCGCGGCAAGGAGATTTTACAAGGAGAACTCCCAATTCAGGAAGAAGTAAGGAAAATATCCATTGAATCCTTCTCTAGTCATATCAGAAACAACTCATCTGCAACCAACATGGCACATAATGGAGGGGAAAATAGAAACAATGAACGAAATCAGGAAGAAAACCATGGAGAGGTGAGAAGGCCCAAGAATGAATCTATTTGGAGGAATTGAAGATGGACCAAGGGAGGAATGGACGAAGAAGAATAAGAAACCACCTTCAAATTTCATATCCTTGATGTAACCAACAATATCAGTATGAGAAGCATAAGGATGTCCTCTATTCCACTCTTCTATGGTAAGTCCTCTGAAGACCCTCATGCCTTTCTCTTTGAGTTTTATATTTTATGTAGGAGTTACAAATATTATGATGACACACATAAAATTAAGTTGTTCCCAACCACCTTGAAAGATGCAGCCCTTATATGGTTCATGAGCCTAGGTGAAAACAACATTTCCTCTTGGGATGATATGAAGTCCGTCTTTCTTAAAAAATACCAAGACTTCTACAAAATTAGGGATGTGAAATATATTATTAGGATGCAAAAACTAGACGATGAAAGCCTAGAAGGATATCTTGAACGTTTCCTATATCATTTTCATAAATCCTGAGGGGCACATCTAGACGAGAAAACTGCTAAAACTGTCTTTTTAAAGGGGCTGAGGGATAAATGCATTGAGACCTTAAACCTTCTAAGTGGTGGGTACACTTATAAAAAAAAACCTTTTGCTGAATTAGTTGAGCTATGTCGTATTTATTCAAGAAGTCAGGCTAAAGTGGGCAAGAAAATTTGTGACAATATCCAAGATGTTGTGTCAAGAAATCATAAAGCTGCAGCCAGTGTTGTCACTAGAGTCGAACTAGGGAACCTATTGGAAAAATTCAAAACATATATTTTAAACACCATTGGTTACCATCTTGACAAAATGAAACTCAAAAAGAAACAAGAGGACGAAAAGGCTGCCTGGCAATATTTTGTCCTAAATGCAGACAAAAGCATATGGAAAGGGAGTGTCTCATTAATGTCATTGGGGTTTCTAGAATTTTTTCTTTAGAACATGAAACCAAGAAGTGTCCATATCTTCCTGGTCTACAGGCTATCTATAAGGGGAATACTGAAGCAAATGACTCTTCACAAGAAAACAATAAACGATTTTTGAGAAGCCCAAATCAAAACATGTTTCTAGATCCTAGCCCCCATGGTTATGGTCAGAGTCAACCTTGGAATTTCTAGCCATCTTACCCCCTTGGGCCAATCCTCAAACACAAAAAACTCCTTGGAATCAGAATTGGCAGGAAAATCCTTATGTAAACACTTTTCAACCTCAAATTCAATTCTATCCTCCATACTGAAACATGCCTAGTACATTTTATAACCCGACTATTCATCCTTATCAACAAGGGTACAATCCAAACTATTATCAACAACCCTCGTTGCCTCCTCCTCCCCTACATCATCTCCTACATGCTCCAACAAACCCATCATCCTCGCAAGCTCCACCACCATTTATCACATCTCATCCTTATTTGTTACCTACATAACCCATAGCTAATCCTAGCCATAATAGACAACCTCAACCTCTGCAAAAGATAGAAGTACAGCCTTTTCCCACTTACGTGATTACTCTTGTCCCAATGAATGAAATTCAATTATGATCTGGGAGAGAAGTTAATATAGGGAAATCATTTTTTATCATTGAATAAGAGGCCCCTCTAGAACAAACTAACAGTCACCAAAATGAAAAACAAAAACAAAAAGAGAAAAATGAACCTCGTTACCCGCATTGATTACTTGTTAAGAACAAAGGAGTCCCAATTGAATATGATTAACAAAACCAAATTAAGGAATGTGTGTATCAAAATCCCATTATTACAAGCCATTAGAGACATTCCTATTTATACTAAAATCTTAATATCTCTGCATTAAGAAACTGGGTAGGAGAGGACATAAAAACCAAAATGTAAAAGTCATGAGTGAAATGTCCACGATGATCTCAGACTTTCCTGTAAAATATAATGACCCACAGAATCCCATTGTAACCATAGAAATCAATGGAGTGCATCTACCAAATACCATTGTATATTTAGGAGTGACCATTAACGCTATGACATATGAAACCATGACATCTTTACAATTATAAGGAATTAAACCTACACCTATCATTTTGGAGTTGGAAAATAAGTCCATTGTTAAACCACTAGGAACCTAAGAAGAAATTGTTGTCACCATTGCTTCATTGTAGTATCCCATCGATTTAATTGTCATTTCTTCTAAAAGCACTAGACCTGGACACTATGTGGTCTTAGTATGCCCTTGGTTAGCAACCGTCGATGCTGTGATAGGGTGCATAAATGGAGAAATGGTCATTTATAATGGGTTACATAATCAAACTCTGTAAATCTTCCCCCCTGCTCAAAATGATGCTGAAGTACCTCTCTGTCTAGAGAGTCCATGTGGAGATGAAAATTGCATGTTTCCTTTGCTATCATTAGACCAATCTAGAGGTCTCCAGGAACAATCTGAAGAACACATCTTGTAGCAATTTTTATCTGATATTTCTTGCATTGATTATCCCATTTCCTTTAAGAGTTATCAACATGTTTTCAGCAAGGAGTTTCAGGATAATTTCCATTCAGCTATACTTGCCTCATTTGTAGCATTGGAAGAATGCAATGAACTCACTACTAAACCAGTTGAAATCATTGAAGGAAAAATTTTATATATCAATACAGAACTAACTACAAAATAGAAGAAACAATTGTTGAGCATGATTCAAGAACAATCTGGGGCCTTCAACCGAGATTATTTGGATATGAAGGGCATACATCCAAACACTTGCATCCATCACATCTACACCAATGAGGATATGAGATCCATTTGGCAGCCATAGAGGCGAATGAACCCTGCTTTAAGGGAAATTTTCAAAGATGAATTACAAAATTTATTGGATGCAGGCTTTATCTATTTGATCTAAGACAGTAGATGGGTGTCACCTTTAGTGGTGGTCCTGAAAAAGAATCGAAAATGGCATATGTGTTTATTACAGGGAGTTGAACAAAGCTAACCTACGAGATTACTTTCCTCTACCATTTATTGATCAGTTACTCGACACACTTTCTGGTAAGAAATAGTCCCGTTTTCTAGATGGATACAATGGATATAATTCGATACAATTAGCTGAGGAAGGTCAAGAAAATAATACTTTCACTTGCTGTTGGGGCACATATGCCTATCGATTCCTTCCCTTTGGCCTTTGCAATGCCCCAACCACGTTTTAGCGAGCCGTTCTATCCATCTTTGCTAACCTCATACATGATTGTGTCGAAGTCTATATGGACGACTTCACTGTATACGAAGATGATTTCCCTCAAGCCCTAGAAAATCTAGAAAATGTATTAATTCGATGTCAGGAAGCTCATGTAGCCCTTAGTAGTGATAAATGTAAAATGATGCAGACTCTGGGTATTTTCTTGGGACACCATGTCTCATTGCAAGGAATAAAAGACGACCCAACTAAGATTGAGGTAATCTCGCACATTCCCATTCCTAATACATAAAAAGCGGTAAGAATATTTTTGGGACACGCAGGTTACTATCGTCGATTTATTAAAAAGTTTACAAGGAATGCAACAACTCTGTCTAAATTATTAACTAAACATGCTATTTTTTTTGGAATGATGTGTGTCAACAAGTCGGCACAAAAGACAAAGGTCCAACGTCCCAGATATGAGACCAAATTGGACCTACCCTTTCATATTTGGTATGGATGATCGATACTACACTTGGTATTAGCAGGTGTCCATGCTATTAGTAAATTTATGCATTACATAACCGATTATGATACCTTTGTTCATGCCAATCATTCTTCCATCACGTTTTTAATGAGAAAAGCTACCACTAACGGTATAATTACTAGATAGTTACTAATTTTGCAAGAATTCAATATAACTGTGATTGATAGGCCTGGTCGAGATAATTTAGCAACTGAATTCATGTCTCAAATGAATATTGTGCAGGATAATGTGCCAACTCTTGTGCTAGATGAATCCTCAGATGAAGAATTATTTTCTATGTCGACTGTTACCTACTGGTTTGCAGATATTTACAACCACATGGTTTCAAGTAATTTTCCCGAAAATCTGTTTGCCAGGGAGAAAAACAACACTGTACAATGAAGTGCCAATTATTCTTGGATTGATGGAGACTTGTTCTATATCGGACCTGATTTTAACATGAGGAGATGCGTGCAGAAATATGACATGACGAATGTGTTGAGAGCCTCCCACAATGAGCCATGTGGAGGGAACTTTGCAGATAAAATAACCATGTACAAAGTTCTCCATACTAGATATTACTGGTTCACGATCTTCAAGGATGCAAAAAGGTTTGTATCTAGTTGTGATGCTTGTCAGAGAATTGGGAGACCAGTTCCTTCTCATGGCATGCCCCTTCAGCCACAAATAGAAATAAAGCCTTTCGAAAAATGGGCATTGGATTTTGTGGGACCCATTCTGATGTTAGTGTCAATCTAGTCATACTGCCATCAGTGATCAAAATTGCTCTTTGCATTTGCATATTAGGAGTCCCATAATAATCAATTTCACCATTCCGCTAGGTCATGGATTCATTGACGGTAGTAATTTGTTAACAGTTTTCCCTCATGAGGTACTTGCTGATTTTCCTTCCTATGATCTTCAGTCATTTGTCACTTTCATTCTCAAAATCATATTAGTAGGTCATAGGATAGGTCTCATTAGTCTCTAAGGTCTCGCCATGGTCAAATTAATGAGTCAAGTGTCAAATAAAGATCAGCGAAGTCATGAGAAAGTCAATAAATACAAATTCATAGCACCAGGAAGATCAAAGATACCATTTGTTTGGTTTGATGCAAGCTTCACCTCAAAACCATGTTTTGAGGTGAAGACATGATACTTTGCCTTTCAGCCACAATTCAGAAAGTTGTTATCTCCACAAAGTGATGTCTCTGCCTTCAGAGAATTTTTCCGTAGTATGTTCAGCGCCAAATCATCTTCAAAGCAGATCCATCAGAAAGAGCCTGGAAAGAGCTTTCCAACGGTATACTACACTCTCAAAACTGGCTTCTTGATTGAATTTTGTGCTTAAGTGAAGTAAAAGCCCTCTATTCCCTAAGCCCCACCTATTTCCCATGTTTCCCCTTTAACTTTATGTTCAAACCCCTTTAAAAACCCCTTCCTTCCCCCTTTCCGATTATAATATCGCATTGTAAATCATTTAATAAAATATGCGATTTTATTACCCAACCACTTCCCCTCCATGCCTTACGACTTTATATAAAGGCTTCATATTATAAAGTCCTGTCTGCCATAAACTACTTCCCCTTTTCCATATAACCCCACCACTTTAGCGCAAAATCGCAAGACCGCAAGTTTAGAAATTCAGGTGTCTTGTTGATGTGGATAATTGCAATGTGAAATCATCGCAAAATCCCCATCGCAAAATCCCCATTTCACATTCCGTCGCAAAGTTCCCATCGCAAAACTCCCATTTGCGATGTGTGATCATCGTAGAATCCCCATCGCAGAATCCCCGTCGCACATTCCGTCGCAAAGTTCCCATCTCAAAACTCCCGTTTGTGATGTGCGATCATCGCAAATTCCAATATTGCGATTGCGATTTTATCCCCGGTCCCACCATAATACTCCCGCCCAATTCACATGTAAAAAGGCCCAACCCTTTGTAAATATGAAACTTTGGTTATATTTATATTACAAATGCCTTCCTCCCCATCGCATCGCATATTTGTAATATGTCACTCCGCCATGCCCCCGCTCCATTTGCCATCGCGATTAAGATGTTGGTCCCACCTCATCTCCCTACCTCCCTATTCACTGTTTCCCTTCACATAAGGCATCATTCCAGTTTATTCCAGTTTTACTGCAATGACATCTTATTAAAAGTCAGTTATTCAAAAGAAATAATAAATCTACATTACAATGTTTTTCCTTCTCACTAGCCAGATGTAACGCAGCTCTTCCTTCATGGAGAGATTATTGGCTCTTGGTGTTCCATCTTCAGTTGAGATTTCCCCCTTTTCTATCATTCTACATTCCCACAAAATCTGTCTATTTATTGTAATTGGAAATCATTTGTAAAGAGCTGAGTTCTGGGAAATAGTGTGGCAGAAACATCTCTGTGCTACATTGTACAGTTTGGCAGGGAATTAAATAAAGGGATGCAGCTCTGATTTGTGGGATTCATGTGGTCTGAGTTTAGCATATGTCTCTCCTTTGTGTTTCATATGTACTTCGTTATGTTTTACCATTCATTCATAAACATTTCTAGTTGAATGTTTTCAAGATAGAAAGGTAGAATCCATTCTTATATGCTCTGCCTTGGGGAATCATTCACACTCTGTGTATTTTTTTCTATCTGAAAAGGATTCATTTATTATGCCCTTTTCAGCTTTCTCAACAGTCTTTTCACTCCATTCTATTTAAATTTGATTGCTAAATCTCCTGCCTATCTTGCCCCATGAAATACCCTGTATACTGATTTAATTCCTTAGCTCATGCTGTCCTTTTGTCCCATACATCCCTGAAATTTCAGTCATTTATTAAAATCCCTCTTCCCATTTATATACCTAGCCTAAAATCAGTTCATTATTGTTTTATTGAATATCTATTCTATGGAGAGAGCCCTCTCTTGTCCTTGTAGGGCTAGCTACAAGGCTGAGCGTGGTTTAGTTGTTACCCTGATTTTCCTTTTCAGCCTAAGGTTCAGATTGGGTGCTAACATCTCTGGCGACTCCACTTGGGAATTACAAACTTTTTGCATAAAACATAAATCACCCCAGTAATATCTTCCACAGTAAAGAATGACAAAGTATCATATTTGAATGTTGATGGTGAACAAAAATCAGATGCATATAAAAGCTGAAAACATTCACCTGGCAACTCCATTCACTGAAATATCCACAAAATCAAATCCTTCATGGTGACTCCACTACAGGAAGATCAGTAGCTTTAAGATCTTTGTTTTAAGATGGAACGTATTGCAAGAAGATATGCTCCCATGAGCCGAGATCACATTCCAGGTTTCCCAAATAAAATTCCCAAGGTGGATTGGCTTCATAATTTTCCTATGTTCAAAAATGTGGAAGGTGATGATGCTGCTCTTCATCTGGTAAAATTCCACATCCATGTGCATAAGTTAAAAATTGATTTTCCTGAAGATTTCTTGATGAAGATGTTCATGGCTACTCTAGAAGATGAAGCTAGATCTCGGTATGAAAGTTTGCCACCTGGTTGTATTTATTGCTTAAAGGATTTTCATACAATATTCTTTGAAAGATATAAAGAATCTTGTCCATCCTTAATACTAGTGCAGAATTGTTGTAAACACGTTAATAATTTCATTGAAAATCTAGAGAATTTCTATGGAGATGACGAATTCATGGACGAAGAAATCATGGAAGCCCTGTATGAAAACCCGTTTCAGCAGCATAAAGATGATCAGGAAAATTTGCAACAGGATCAAGATTTTAGTACGGTGGAAGATGAAGGAGTTTTTCATCTTGACATTCAACAGGAATTACATGAAATGGATCAGCAATATGAGGAAAAGTTGTACACTCCTTCACTTGAAATTAATCAAGACAATCACTGTTTGAGCAAGAGAAAACAAAAAGTTTTATCCCCTCTGTCTGACGACGAGATATAACAACTCTTGAACGGTCATGTTCCAACTCAAGTTAAAGCAGATCTGCGATGTGAACATGGTCAAGAAGGTGATGGTGGAATTTCTTCTTCTTCTGAAAAGGATGATAGTCCTGTAAGCAGCTTTATAGATCAGCAGGTTGAAGATGTCCATATGGCTGAAAGTGATGAAAGAAAAGGTATCGTTTCAGATCTGTCTATAGAAAAAGACAGCATGATGAGAAGTCAAGTTTCAATTTCAGAATGTGATGAAGTTAAGTCACCCATTTTAGATTCAGATTCGGATTGTGATGACCAAGAATACCTTGTGTTGAATCTCACGAAGGAGAACTTTGCTGCTGAAAATAGCTGGAATAAAGTAGACAGAGTTATGAATCCGAGTGTTCTCATGTCATCAGAACAAAGCCTGCATAAAGCTTTATTCCAGTCAGTTCATGAACAACAAGATGAGTTCTTCGCTCTAGTAAGTGAAAAGGTTTCTCTGGATGAATTTATGGTAGATGATAGAAATGATAGTGTTGGGTTTCAAGAATCATCTGAAATTTCTTTTCTTATGATTGATGAATGTAATGAGAATCTGGCTGTCATATCATATGAAGATGACCTACCATATATTCAGACTTCAGAAGATCAGACCATTCGGGATTCTCTTTCAGATTCTTCCTCATATGTCTCATGTTTTGAAGTGTTCTTTAAAGAGGGAATCTGCTCATCCACTTGTTCGGAATTATTTGAGGACCAGGAACATACTTTTACTCAAGTACATTATGAAGCAAGAGAAAAAGACACCTTGTTTCTTCATCAGGAGGTAAATCCTCATGTTTTTCAAGATCCTCTGGAAAATCTGTTGCAGTCAGCAGTGAAGGTGATTATTACAGTGTTCAGTGATGAAGAAGATCATGGTCGATTATATTTTTGGATGCCTAGTTACAAGTATCTACTGTTGACCAAAAGATCTGATCAGGAGAATCAGTCAAGAAGGAATCTTCTTGATTGGTTACATTGGCATTTTGATATAGCCTAATGGCACATTTTTCTTCAAGAAACATAGGTGGTTATCATCAAGATTTGAAACCTCAAGTCTTGGTCATATACTGCCATCAAGCTTTAAATGTTAATTTTTGTCTAGGTTAGCTATGAGTCACTTTTGAGTCAGTTTGTTGGGTCAAGTTTCTTTGAGTATTCAGTTTGGTTTTTAGCTATTGACTCCATGCCCAATGGATAAGGCTACTTGGTCTATGGTGTTCTTAGCACATCCAAGGAGCTACCATCCCCATTGGAGCCAATTTTAGTGTTAGTCTAGTCATACTGCCATCAGTGATCAAAGTTACTCTTTGCATTTGCATATTAGGAGTCCCATAATAATCAATTTCACCATTCCACTAGGTCATGGATTCATTGATGGTAGTAATTTGTTACCAGTTTCCCTCATGAGGTACTTGCTGATTTTCCTTCCTATGATCTTCAGTCATTTGTCACTTTCATTCTCAAAATCATATTAGCAGGTCATAGGATGGGTCTCATTAGTCTCTAAGGTCTCGCCATGGTCAAATTAATGAGTCAAGTGTCAAATAAAGATCAGCGAAGTCATGAGGAAGTCAATAAATACAAAGTCATAGCACTAGGAAGATCAAAGATATCATTTGTTTGGTTTGATGCAAGCTTCACCTCAAAACCATGTTTTGAGGTGAAGACATGATACTTTGCCTTTCAGCCACAATTCAGAAGCTGTTATCTCCACAAAGTGATGTCTCTGCCTTCAGAGAATTTTTCCACAGTATGTTCAGCACCAAATCATATTCAAAGTAGATCCATCAGAAAGAGCCCGGAAAGAGCTTTCCAACGGTATACTACACTCTCAAAACTGGCTTCTGGATTGAATTTTGTGCTTAAGTGAAGTAAAAGCCCTCTATTCCCTAAGCCCCACCTATTTCCCATTCTCCCCCTTTAAAATTTATGTCCAAAGTTTTATATTCCTTTATTAAAACCCCTTTTCCCCCTTTCCGATTGTAATATCGCGTTATAAACCATTTAATAAAATATGCGATTTATTACCCAACCACTTCCCCTCCATGCCTTTGGACTTTATAATAAAAAACTTCATATTACAAAGTCCCCGCCCCTTTAACCACTTCCCCTTATTCCATCCCCTTTAACTTTATAAGAAATTTTACGTTACATATTATAAACCCCACCACTTTAGCGCAAATTGCAAGATCGCAAGTTTAAAGATTCAAAATTTTCCCATCGCAAAACTCCCATTTGCGATGTGCGATCATCGCATTTTCCCATCGCATATTTCCATCGCAATTTTCCCATCGCATTTTCCCATCGCATATTTCCATCGCAATTTTCCCATCGCATTTTCCCATTGCATATTTCCATTGCAATTTTCCCATCGAAAATTCCAATATTGCGATTGCGATTTTATCCCCGGGCCCACCATATGGTACTTACTCCCCATTATAATATAAAGGCCCTTTTCCCCTTTGTAAGTCTCAAATCGTATTGTATCACGTTTATTAAAGGACTTACCTTGGTTTAATCCAACCGCATTGAAAGTTTTATTTTGTATATATTTTCCCGCTCCACGATCCCAATTGCGATTAAGATGCTGGTCCCACCTCCTCTCCCTTCCTTCCTATTCACTATTTCCCTTCACGTAAGGCATTATTTCAGTTTATTCCAGTTTACCGCAACGACATCTTATTAAAAGTCAGTTATTCAAAAGAAATAATGGAAAATCTACATTAATGTTTCGCTTTCTCACCGCGTATGTGTAACGCACTTTCCTTCATGGAGAGATTATTGGCTCTTGGTGTTCCATCTTCAGTTGAGATTTCCCCCTTTTCTATCATTCTACATTCCCACAAAATCTGTCTATTTATTGTAATTGGAAATCATTTGTAAAGAGCTGAGTTCTGGGAAATAGTGTGGCAGAAACATCTCTGTGCTACATTGTACAGTTTGGCAGGGAATTAAATAAAGGGATGCAGCTCTGATTTGTGGGATTCATGTGGTCTGAGTTTAGCATATGTCTCTCCTTTGTGTTTCATATGTACTTCGTTATGTTTTACCATTCATTCATAAACATTTCTAGTTGAATGTTTCCAAGATAGAAAGGTAGAATCCATTCTTATATGCTCTGCCTTGGGGAATCATTCACACTTTGTGTATTTTCTTCTATTTGAAAAGGATTCATTTATTATGCCCTTTTCAGATTTCTCAACAGTCTTTCCACTCCATTCTATTTAAATTTGATTGCTAAATCTCCTGCCTATCTTGCCCCATGAAATACCCTGTATACTGATTTAATTCCTCATCTCACGCTGTCCTTTTGTCCCATACATCCCTGAAATTTCAGTCATTTATTAAAATCCCTCTTCCCATTTATATACCTAGCCTAAAATCAGTTCATTATTGTGTTATTGAATATCTATTCTACGGAGAGAGCTCTCTCCTGTCCTTGTAGGGCTAGCTACAAGGCTGAGCGTGGTTTAGTTGTTACCCTGATTTGCCTTTTTCAGCCTGAGGTTCAGATTGGGTGCTAACATCTCTGGCAACCATACTGGGGAATTACAAACTTTTTGCATAAAAGATAAATCACCCCAGTGATATCTTCCACGGTAAAGAATGAAAAATTTTATATCTGAATGTTGATGGTGAATAACAATCAGATGCATACAAAGGCTGAAAACATTCACCTGGCGACTCCATTCACTGAAAAATCCAGAAATCAAATCCTTCATGGTGACTCCACTGCAGGAAGATCATTAGCTTTAAGATCTTTGTTTTAAGATGGAAAGTATCGCAAGAAGATATGCTCCCATGAGCCGAGATCACATTCCAGGTTTCCCAAATAAAATGCCTAAGGTGGATTGGCTTTAGAATTTGCCTATGTTCAAAAATGTGGAAGGTGATGATGCTGCTCTTCATCTGGTAAAATTCCACATCCATGTGCATAAGTTAAAAATTGATTTTCTTGAAGATTGCTTGATGAAGATGTTCATGGCTACTCTAGAAGATGAAGCTCGATCTTGGTATGAAAGTTTGCCACCTGGTTGTATTCATTCCTTAAAGGATTTTCATATCATATTCTTCGAAAGATATAAAGAATCTTGTCCATCCTTAATACTAGTGCAGAATTGTTGTAAACACGTTAATAATTTTATTGAAGATCTTGAGAATTTTTATGGAGATGACGAATTCATGGATGAAGAAATCATGGAAGCCCTGTATGAAAACCTGTTTCAGCAGTATAAAGATGATCAGGAAAATTTGCAGCAGGATCAAGATTTTAGTACGGTGGAAGATGAAGGAGTTTTGCATCTTGACAGTCAATAGGAATTACATGAAATGGATCAGCAATATGAGGAAAAGTTGTACACTCCTTCACTTGAAATTAATCAAGACAATCACTGTTTGAGCAATAGAAAACAAAAAGTTTTATCCCCTCTGTCTAAAGACGAGATAGAACAACTCTTGAACGGTCATGTTCCAACTCAAGTTAAAGCAGATCTGCGATGTGCACATGGTCAAGAAGGTGATGGTGGAATTTCTTCTTCTTCTGAAAAGGATGACAGTCCTGTAAGCAGCTTTATAGATCAGCAGGTTGAAGATGTCCATATGGCTGAAAGTGATGAAAGAAATGGTATCGTTTCAGATCTGTCTATAGAAAAAGACAGCATGATGGGAAGTCAAGTTTAAATTTCAGAATGTGATGAAGTTAAGTCACCCATTTCAAATTCAGATTCGGATTGTGATGACCAATAATACCTTGTGCTGAATCTCACGAAGGAGAACTCTGCTGCTGAAAACAGCTGGAATAAAGTAGAAAGAGTTATGAATCCAAGTGTTCTCATGTCATCAGAACAAAGCCTGCATAAAGCGGTATTCCAGTCAGTTCATGAACAACAAGATGAGGTCTTCGCTCTAGTAAGTGAAAAGGTTTCTCTGGATGAATTTATGGTAGATGATAGAAATGATAGTGTTGGGTTTCAAGAATCATCTGAAATTTCTTTTCTTATGATTGATGAATGTAATGAGAATCTGGCTGTCATATCATATGAAGATGACCTACCATATATTCAGACTTCAGAAGATCAGACCATTCGGGATTCTCTTTCAGATTCTTCCTCATATGTCTCATGTTTTGAAGTGTTCTTTAAAGAGGGAATCTGCTCATCCACTTGTTCGGAATTATTTGAGGACCAGGAACATACTTTTACTCAAGTACATTATGAAGCAAGAGAAAAAGACACCTTGTTTCTTCATCAGGAGGTAAATCCTCATGTTTTTCAAGATCCTCTGGAAAATCTGTTGCAGTCAGCAGTGAAGGTGATTATTACAGTGTTCAGTGATGAAGAAGATCATGGTCGATTATATTTTTGGATGCCTAGTTACAAGTATCTACTGTTGACCAAAAGATCTGATCAGGAGAATCAGTCAAGAAGGAATCTTCTTGATTGGTTACATTGGCATTTTGATATAGCCTAATGGCACATTTTTCTTCAAGAAACATAGGTGGTTATCATCAAGATTTGAAACTTCAAGTCTTCGTTATATACTGCCATCAAGCTTTAAATGTTAAGTTTTGTCTAGGTTACCTTCGCCTCACTTTTGAGTCAGTTTGTTGGGTCAATTTTCATTCAGTATTCAGTTTGGTTTTTAGCTATTGACTCCATGCCCAATGGATAAGGCTACTTGGTCTACGGTGTTCTTGGCACCTCCAAATGAGCTACCATCCCCATTGGAGCCAATGTTAGTGTCAGTCTAGTCATACTGCCATCAGTGATCAAAATTGCTCTTTTGCATTTGCATATTAGGAGTCCCATAATAATCAATTTCACCATTTCGTTAGGTCATGGATTCATTGATGGTAGTAATTTGTTACCAGTTTTCCCTCATGAGGTACTTGCCGATTTTCCTTCCTATGGTCTTCAGTCATTTGTCACTTTCATTCTCAAAATCATATTATTAGGTCATAGGATGGGTCTCATTAGCCTCTAAGGTCTCGCCATGGTCAAATTAATGAGTCAAGTGTCAAATAAAGATCAGTGAAGTCATGAGGAAGTCAATAAATAAAAATTCATAGCACCAGGAAGATCAAAGATATCATTTGTTTGGTTTGATGTAAGCTTCACCTCAAAACCATGTTTTGAGGTGAAGACATGATACTTTGCCTTTTAGCCACAATTCAGAAGCTGTTATCTCCACAAAGTGATTTCTCTGCCTTCAGAGAATTTTTTCACATTATGTTTAGTGCCAAATCATCTTCAAAGCAGATCCATCAGAAAGAGCCCGAAAAGAGCTTTCCAATGGTATACTACACTCTCAAAACTGGCTTCTGGATTGAATTTTGTGCTTAAGTGAAGTAAAAGCCCTCTATTCCCTAAGCCACACCTATTTCCCATGTTTGCCCTTTAACTTTATGTTCAAATCCCTTTAAAAACCCCTTTCTTCCCCCTTCCGATTATAATATTGCATTATAAACCATTTAATAAAATATGTGATTTATTACCCAACCACTTCCCCTCCATGCCTTACAACTTTATAATAAAAGGCTTCATATTATAAAGTCCCGTCCGCCATAAACCACTTCCCCTTTTCCATATAACCCCACCACTTTAGCGCAAAATCGCAAGACTGCAAGTTTAGAAATTTAGGTGTCTTGTTGATGTGGATAATTGCGATGTGCGATCATCGCAAAATCCCCATCGCAGAATCCCCATCGCACATTCTGTCACAAAGTTCCGATCATAAAACTCCCATTTGTGATGTGCGATCATCGCAGAATCCCCATCGCAGAATCCCCGTCGCACATTCCATCGCAAATTTCCCATCGCAAAACTCCCGTTTGCGATGTGCGATCATCGAAAATTCCCATCGCAAATTCCAATATTGCGATTGCGATTTTATCCCCGGTCCCACCATAATACTCCCACCCAATTCACATGTAAAAAGGCCCAGCCCTTTGTAAATCCGAAACTTTGATGATATTTATATTACAAAGGCCTTCCTCCCCATCGCATCGCATATCTGTAATATGTCACTCCGCCATGCCCCCGCTCCATTTTCCATCGCAATTAATATGCCGGTCCCGCCTCATCTCCCTAACTCCCTATTCATTGTTTCCCTTCACATAAGGCATCATTCCAGTTTATTCCAGTTTTACTGCAACAAAATCTTATTAAAAGTCAGTTATTCAAAAGAAATCATGGAAAGCTAAGCGATGCGCCGTATGTCGAGACCCAAATTTGCAAATAAATGTATCTTTCGCTACGTTAGAGAGAAATCTACAGCATATCGTTTCGCTTTCATCGGCCACGATGTAACGCGTTAACTCTTCATGGAGAGATTATTGGCTCTTGGTTTTCCATCTTCACTGAGATTTCCCCTTTTCTATCGTTATACATTCCCACAAAATCATTTTATTTATTGTAATTGGAATCATTGAAGGGTTTGAATGGGAATAGGAAAACATCTCAAAGGCTATCAAATGTACTTAAGGTGTGAATTAATGGAAGTGATGCAACACTTGTGGGATTCATGTGGTATGAGTTTAGCATATGTCTCTCCTTTGTGTTTCATATGTACTTCGTTATGTTTTACCATTCATTCATAAACATTTCTAGTTGAATGTTTTCAAGATAGAAACGTAGAATCCATTCTTATATGCTCTACCTTGGGGAATCATTCACACTCTCTGTATTTTCTTATGTCTGAAAAGGATTCATTTATTATGCCCTTTTCAGCTTCTCAATAGGCTTTCCACTCCATATTATTTCAACTTGATTGCTAAATCTCCTGCCTATCTTGCCCCATGAAATACCCTGTATCCTGATTTAATTCCTCAGTTTTCATACTATCCCTTTATCCCATACATCCCTGAAATTCAGTCATTTATCAAAACTCTTTTTCCCATTTATATACCTAGCCTAAAATCAGTTTATTATCATGTTATTGAATATCTATTCTTACGAGAGAGCCCTCTCCTGTCCCGTAGGGCTAGCTACGCTGCGCGAGCGGTTTAGTTGTTACCTGACTTGGCCTGCTGCACTTCGAGGTTCGCATTAAAAGCAATTAATATGTCTAATAAAAAATTATATTTTAGTTTTTCACCACTGAGGGGCACAAGTGGTAAACATTGCTTTATATGCTACAACTGAAAAGACAATAGTGGAATTTCTTTTTGAATACATCTTCAGTAGATTTGAAGTAGCACGAGAGATTGCCACTAAACAAGGTACCCAATTCACATCTAAGTTGGTCAAGGCTCTCATTGAACAGTATCGAATCAAACACCAAAATTCTACTCCTTACCATACCCAAGCCAATGGTAAGGTGGAATCCACAAACAAAGTATTAGAATCCATCCTCACAAAGACCATTCAGTTACATCATATGGATTGGGCAGAAAAGTTGTTAGAGGCATTATGGGCTTACCGCATAACTTGGAGGAATGTGACAGGCCATACCTCGTATATGTTAGTTTAAGGAAATCAAGTGCTACTGCCTATTGAATTCCAAGAGAAGACATTTTGGATATCCACTCAACTAGGAATGAATCTCAATGAAGCCCAAGAACAAATACTGATGCAGCTAAATGAGTTCATGAGATTAAGCAAGATGCATACCACAGAACTGAATTGGTGCAAGATTAGAGATCTCGTTGACATGATAAGTTTATTAAGAAGAAGGTCTTCCAACTAGGATATTGGGCCTTGCTTTACGATAGTTGGTTCACAAACTTCAAAGGTATATTCTAAAATAGATGGTTAGGACCTTATGAAGTAGTTGAATTATTTGATAATGGCTGAGTCCACATTAAGACTATTGATGAAAATCAGAATTCTTTTGTAGTAAATGGTCACGGCCTCAATATTTTTTATCAACCACTCTCTCGACAACAATTTTTACAGGAAGTAGAAAGAGATCCAGGAATGAAGCTGGTTCATAAAAATGACCAACCTCTTGCTGGTTCCTCCAGTTGATTCATCCTATTATATATATATATATATATATATATATATATGGTGGGTTGTCATTTTTTCATATCTTCAGGTGGTTCTCCCCACAGCTCATGTATAATAAAGGAGAAATTTGTCTCGAGTAGGTTTATTCCTTTAACCAGACTTGACAGATTATCTATGGAAAAGAAGCCCCCTTGGAGTCTTCTTTTGGATGATTTCAGACTCTCGAAAATTGAAAGCTCCCAAGCAGTGACTCATCCAGGCTCATAAATTTTTATGAATTAGTGGTAGTCTAGGGATTCCTTAAGTATAAATTTGTTCTTTTCTGGGCTCAAGGAAGCTCTTACAGAAAGGAAGCTCCCTCGAGTCTCCTTTGGGTAGTTAAGATTCCCTTAAAATTAATACCTCGAGTAATGGCTACTTTAATCTCGTTAAAATAATAGAGCAATAGTAGTTAGGGATCCATTGAGCATATAATTTTTCTTTTCCGAACTCAATAAAATAATAACGGAAAAGAAAACCCCTAGAGCTTTCTCTCTAGACATTTCAAGCTCTCTAGAAATGAAATTCCTCACGAAGTTGTCATCCCAAGCCTGATAAGAATCCATGGGGTGATAAAAAGGTTCTCTTCTAAGTCAACAATCAACACAGTACATAGCATTCAACAAAGGCATTTTCTAGACTCTATGTTTTACTCTCTGTACTTAGCAACTTTCTATATTGTACTATGTAAAAATTTACACTCTGCTATGTACTCTGAGAGCAACATTATTTTTACATATAACATGCTTGGAATCTATGCCATTTTAACCATGGTTCGCTTCATAATCAGTGCTCATCTCTAAAGAGAAGTCTCCACTACTCAACATTCTATAGGACACTATGTGAAAAAAATGAATTTTACAACATCATTTTCTATTCAAGTACTTTGCTGCTAAATGATCTACACAAAATCATCACCCTATATTATCATAAGTGGCTCAGGTATGTGCTTAATATTTCTTGAATTTAGTCATAAGTAGTGAAATTGTATGCTATATGTTTTTCACCTCTTCTCCTAAACTATATTCGTAATCATATCCTCCCTCCCTATTATTTATCATTAATTCCTATGGCTATAATCCTACACTCCCTTCCACAGCTCAAACCTCTCATGAAACCACACACTTCCTCATCCTCTTCCCCTTACCATTTGTCATGTCTTGGATCAATCATGACTTCTCGTGCCAACCATCCATAAATTCAACATCATCACTCTATATTGGTTGCATATGAGGTCGTATTATCATTGTGTTCTGAATTCTCTATTTCCTTCACCTGTAATGATCAAATTTCATAAATGTACTTCTATTTCGCATCATGATTTGAGAGCAATCGGGAAACCTTCATAACTAGACTGCGTTATGACATTTTTTTGAGGCACAAACTTGGCCACATTTCAAGATTTTTGGGATTGTTTGAATAGAGGGCCGATTCAATATTAAACATGGGAGGGAAGTGCATTTTCCAAAAATCTCAGAGCTAGTTGACATGGGAGTCGACCACCATGAACCTACATTTGGTAAATTCATGCGCAACCTATAATACCAGCACTGCAAAGGTATGGTGGAGGAACAAGGTTGGTTAACCTTTCTGCACAAATTTCAAGGTTACAATGATAAATTTTCTCTATAATTCGCCCAAAATTTTGATGGTGGGCATGTTCAAATTGGGAATTTGAGTTTCAAAGTTAAAGAGGATTCATTAAGTAGGGCGATAGGACTGCCTGCAGATGGCGAGCCATTCTTCAAAGGTGTGCAGATCGATATTACTAATTGAGCCATGTTCTTAAAGCCAACATATCAATCAATTAGTTGGGCGAAAGGAATATTGCGTAGTTGTGTGGAAGACTAGTGGCACCCTTTGATCACATTATTGCAGTGTTTTCTCACCTGCGAAGGAAAGTATGCAGTCATCTTTCTATACCATATTCGGTTTTTGACACATTTTGCTGAGGATAAACGAATAAAAATCCTACATTTCTTAAAGTTGAGTCTCCAAAATATGGTCAGGGGTGTGCAGTTTTAAAGTAGAAGGCCCAGGACGACTTGTATCACCACAACCTCATTAATATTATTGTCATTGCTAAATCACAGAGTCGCAAGAAATCATGGGAGGATTTATTGGTGGAAAATTTTCCTGGGGAGGAAACTCAGGTCAAGGGGCGACAACGTTTAGTGGGATGATCCTTTAATCTGAAGACCAAAACCCCTGTGCCAAGCTCCCAAGAAACCCCTATCCCTCCTACTGAATCTACCCCCTGTCTCTCCTATTTACCTGACTGATAGAACTCCTCGACACACAAGCACCTTTTTGAAACATAAAGAGGTTGAGATTTCTTTAAAGAATCCTGTGAGAAAGAAGAAACAAGGTAAAAGGCATAGGACCGAGGAGAACCAACTTGAGCTAAGCCCTGTAGCAACGCAAAAAGGCATGGAGCCTCAGTCGAAGACGCCCAAGGATAATGATGGCATTGAATCATGACAAAAATGTAGGAAGGCCCTCTTCTCCACTCATAGGCCTTCGATCAGCACAACAGAGACCTCTGCCCAAGGTCGTCGTTGAACCTGTAATATGGCTGAAGCCCGACTCCCTATGCCCTCGATTGAAAATTCTGAACATATGAATTTTTCATCATCTCTTAATTTTGAGTTACCCTCTAGGAAAGCATTCATAGTCATATTCGAAGAAGACATTCTGGTGGATATTTCTCATGACTTGGAGATATCATCCCATGTCCAACCTTCATTGAGTAGAAGTATTACCAAGCACTATCACATTTGGCCAAATTTCCGACGGCCAAATCGTCGCTATTCCGACACATAGGCGTCCCAAGAGTGACACTTTGAAGAGGGCCAAAACATGGTTAGCCATTACGTCACAATTCCAACATTTCATTATTCTTCCCTAAGAGCGACACTTTTTCCAACGTTTCCAGACGTCCGTCACTCTTCTGAAGTTATCAAAATCGTCGCTATTTCAATGTCATCAAATGCGTCGCTATTCCGACGTTCTCGAAAACATCGGTATATCGACATTATCAAAAGCCTCGCTATTCAGATGTTAGTTAAACCGTCAGTCTACCAACGTTTTACTCCGTCATGCTACTGACGCTCCATAACTGTCGATCTTCCAACGTTTATTGGGTTTTAAAAATGATGTCGCTCTTCCGACATGTGTGATTTTCCGATGCACTTTCGACGTGTGTGGCTTTCCATCGGTCTTTTGACGTGTGTGACTTTATGTCACTATTCCGATGTCCTGCAGAGTTGGTTGCAAGTCCGACGGGTCAGACTTGGTCGAACATCCTTCGCTATTCCGACGTGGGTGACGTTTTGTCACTCTACCAACATCTTACAGACTATGTCGGAAGTCTGACATCGTGCAGTCGTTGTCACAAGCCCGACGGTTGGAATTGGATAGAAAACATCGGAAGACCGACGAAAAATAACGTATATGGAAAAAAAAACGGGTGCAGTCTTCCAGCTCCAGGAAGGTGCAATATTCTAGCTCCAGGAATACGTCCAATGATATCATAGCATCTCAAGGAATGTGTGCGTGATGGCAGATGACACAACAGAAACCTTACCAGCAATCATGACATTTGTGGCTTGCATAAGACCATCTGTGCGAGAGGATCTACATCCATATAAGTTATCAAACTACAAGAAAAGAGAATAAAGACGCAACAAAATTCATGACAACCCACAAATACATCACAAGGTTACATGTGCTCCTATATGTTGGCCCTAGGTGATCACCCAAGGGTTTCTCACCCAGCTTCAGCACCACCTTATAAATCAGAAAAAAGATTTACCTGCAAGTTAAATTTCCTTTATCATAGCAGTTGAGATAGGAATGTTTAAACTTTGTACACTGTAACATGGACAACTCAGCCCCTTAGATGTTCTTTCTGCAATCATGTCTGCATTCATTGAAAACATTGAGGTTATTATAGTGGCCCAATGATCAAAATTGAAAACCATTGTCCATTTAACTTGAGACTGAAAGGAAATATTATGTATTGCTCCAATGTCCTGCTGTGAACAATAGATTGAGCAGGGTAAGAAGATCAAGAGACAAATAGCCTTTGTTTGGATCGAAATAATAAAACACTCAAACAGATTGTCCTGCTGACCAGAAAAAGAACCCGTGTATTAACTTTATCATTAATTATTAAAATTAAGATAAGATTATTTTTATACTGGAAGTTGGACAACTCAGCCCCTTAGATGTTCTTTATGCGATCATGTTTTCATTCACTAAAATGTTATGGTCATCATAGCTATCCAGTAATCTAAACTAAAAACCTTTATCCATATGAACCAGAGACTAAAAACAAAAATATAATGTGTCCCCCAATGTCTAGCAGTAAATATGTATTACAACAACATAGCAAGCAAAATAATAACATAGGATTTAGTTGTCTTAAATAACTGAATTTCTCTCACAGAGAGTATCTTGATGACCAAATAAAGTAGCCCAGTTTCTACTTCAATACTAGACCTCATCAATTCAAGTGCAAACAAAAACACAATAGTAAATAAGACAAAGGAGTATCAATGAATGTACACGGAGACCACAATAGAGAAAACAAAATCAAGCTGAATACATCAGATTGAAATAATAAACTACTTTTTCCAACAAGGACTGCCTTCCACGATAAATAGCCATTAAAAAAGCCACATAAATATGAAGCATCCACACCTTCATAGTCTCCCAAACTATGGGATAAGGATTTTTCACCTTGCTATCCATGATTGCATCTTAGATAACTATAAAAATTCATTTCCTAGAGGACATTTCAAAGTGGTTTTGGCACACCATCGGGAGCACTTTTTCCTTTGTCAAAACCAACAAATTAGAAATAGTTCTCAAAGAAAATATCAAGTCTGAGGAAGCCACAGTATAGGAATTTTACATTGGCTTAATCCAACCTTCAGAAATTACCCTTCACTAAGATATCTCATGTAAACCCACACTGTTCCACTAAAACCGATTTCTACCACATCATATTTCCAACCTCATCACTTGAGATTAGTGATCTAAGACTCCCATAAATAATTTTCTGAAATAAAACAAGGAATTCTTAATCTGAAGAGTGGCTTGGAGCTACACACCAAGAACTAAACTGTCTATGATGCGGATATGAATCCTGCAGCAAGTTCGAGCATCCTTGACATAGTAGTTACCCATCAGATCTGGCCCCTAGAAATTAAGATAGATGAGCACCACAATTTTCAGCGCATAAACTGTCGACATCATAGACACCGATATGATATGAATCTAAATTTATGGAAGAGGATAACTTATGGAAGATGAATCTACATTATTTGTTTTCTTAATATTGTCACCATATTAAGAAGGGACTACTAGTTTAATTTACTCTTTTTGTTAGGGCGGTAGAGCCTCATTAATGTGCACTAATATTATATGTTCCCAAATATTGTCGAATCTCAATTTATGAAAACAAGTGCAAGGTAGGGGACAGAGTGAAGAGCTAGTTTAACGAAGGAAGTTAGGAGCTGCTAAATTGGAGATTGGATACTAAGTGATTTGAGGAGTGAAATATATTATTATATGAGAAGACATTCTTGGAGCATTCATAGAAGACCTTGGTTGAAGCATTGATGAAGATCTTGTTGAATACTTGAAGCCCTGTTGAAGAAGCCTCATTTAATAAGAATTAAAATCCATTGAAGTAGACTCTTGGTAACAGATCTTGATAACCCTTTTTGGAGCAGTAAAATGTATCTATCATAAATATCTTGATGATGAGAAACCTGACCTATGACAATCTGAGACAGAATGTGGGATATGGTCTATAGCAGATCTTGTTTTTTTTGGAGCAGACTTTGGAGACTAATTGAAATGGATTAGATTATCGACCTAAGTACATTGGAAGATATGTCAAACATACCATTGAATACTTCTGAATAAATCCATTGAAGCTTATTTTAAGTATCTTGGAGGAAATCTATAACACCTATAGAAGAATTTGTTGAAGTAAAGCTTACCTACAGTGAGGTTTCCACCTGGATTTAAAAATATGTATGGAACCATAACACCCCTGACATGCCAAACAAAAGGATTATCAAGAAAAATTAAGGAAATTTGTAACTTGTTTTGAATGAAAATTTGTACAAAGGGTTATAATAGATGAACTCATGCCAACAATTAATCGTAATATTTTATAAGCATCTTCTGGATGACCGAGCAGATATCATAGAGTTCAGAGTTGGAAGGGGATTTGAAGTGATGAGTCGGGGACTTAACGACAATGGAGCGTCAGGGTTATGTCAATAGGAAATGAAAAAGATTCTTCAGTTAACCAGACTACATGATGAGAGATGGTTGCAGGGATGAGGAACTACCCTAGAACCCCATAAGGTTGGAACCCCAGAATGTTGTGGCCACCTGGTATAAATGGCTCAGCAAGGAATTCTTCAGAATAAGCTCATTCTCTGAGTATTATCAGTAGTGAATGCTGCAAGAGAGAGATCCCATCAACATTATAACTTTATGTGAAGCATCAGTCATAGAGTGTCTTGATGAAACTCAACGCTCCTCGAAAATGTGTAACTTGTGGAGTGATAAATACACACAGGAATGGGTGTCTTGGTCTCTGCATCTAACTCAGCCAAGAAAGCACTTTAAACTCAGTCCCTTATGAAATGCATTCAGCCAGCAATGTACAGAAAAAAATGTGCTCCCCAAATATGCAACACTCTTTAACCTGGCATATAGCTATTGGGGAAAACACTACACTGCATACTTCATCAACATTAAGGAAAACAACTGAAGTTATTGATATTAGACTTGAAACCAACACACACAACAACATCTAAAATCTCACTTATACAATGTTGAGTGCTATAATTGTAGTGAGCCATAAATTTCAAGAGTTTGATATGATCTGATCAAAAAACAAGATCCTTCCTCGAACTAATTTTTTCCTTTCAGTATTTTCTCTGCGACTCTGGAGAGAAAAAATCTAGCATGTCATATGACCTGATCAGAAAAAAAAGATCCTTCCTCAGCTTGAACTGCTTTTCTCCTTTCAGTAATTCTTCCCTCCCCAACCGCCTGAACAAGCTCACAAATTCAGTGCATCTTTCTACACCTGTGTTCACCAACCTTTACTGGATTAACATTTGTGTTTATGAGATGGCAAAGTTCATGCATCAAATGTAACAACATGCCTCTTAGGCACCCAAGTCCTCACAGTGGCTTGGTAGATCTGAACTGACCGGCTATGAATTTTTTTATCACCATGGTATAGAGACTTCCAATTTCACTCATAACAGAGCAACTTCAGAATGGGAAAACTAAATAGTGAATGACAGGAAAAGACAACCAAAACTAGCTATGTTTGTATTCTGAAAAAATGGTAAAATCTGACAAAATGAATCAAGCATTAAACTTGAATATGGACTAACTTTACTATAAATAACTTACTTCATTTAGAAACAACCATGCCATATATGAATTTGTAAAGGAGATTCAAGCCACTTTAAGTTAGAACATGTTATTTGAAGCAAAACTAGGTTTTAAGGTTTCTTTAGCTTAAACTGAAAATAACTCTAGCCATATAACTCGCAATAATGCTAGCCATATCTGTAGAAGGAATATTATAAGCATAATTTACCAGAAAAAAAAAAAGAACATTATCAAAGGAATAGTCATGAGAATGCAGGTTGCACAAAGGATATTTACATGTACAGGATTTTCTAAAAGTTTAAACATAAGCCCAAGGAAAGAAAATCAAGGGAAGGGCTTGCTGCTTCATCAAAGCACTGATCCTAAGATTTTCCTAACAGAAACATAAAAAAATGTTGTAGACCAGAATTTTCCTGGTATGAAATGACATAAATATTGCAGACTAGACACTTGTTTTTCTGAAGCAACCACTGTTTGATGCAGGCCTCGTGATAGCTGTGACTTCACTTTAAATTTCCCAGCTCATCTCTTTCTTCATACTCTTCCTATATAAACAATTCAGACCATCATTTTAATACTCTTAGAAGCAAGGGTTTCCATATGTTTTTGAATCTGAAGAGGGAGAAAATTTTACACTTTAAAACTACCAACTAAACCTATAAATATACAAACAAATTTTAAATTCCAAGCCTACTTCATTCTTTGATAATCTCCCCACATATACTATAAATACTTGGCAAATGCTACATTTGACTTCAATATCCATACTCTGAGAAGCATACTATGTTTTTGAGGAGTACAAGCTTTTCTCTAAACACTTGGAAATAGTCTGCTCACTAAGTCCTGTGCTAACATAGCCAATCTGCTCCTCTAGAGCTAACAATTCCTGAATAAATAAGGGGAGGAAACATGTCATATTTCCGAATAAAAAAATTCAATTCCTTCACATTTCATATCCATTTGTCTATATACAGTTAACAAATTGTATGGAGAAACCTCATATGACATGTTGTCTATATCGAGTCGCATAGCATTGTGTTGATCATGTAGGCTTATTCCATTTGAGAGAAGAGTTTTCTCCAACATCAACACTTGCTGCCAGCCAAAAGGAAATTACATTTCATGTTAAAATTTGATTAGAGTGAAAATATATACATGCCGAATTTTAGCTCTAACAATTAGCTCACCTCATATGTTAACACTTCATTCTGCTCAATGCACTGCAATGCTGATAAAACCTCGAAATATGTGAATCAACTGACAACTCAAATCACAATCTTTCCCAAGTATATTTTCTGGTTTTGCAAAAATTCTAGAATATCCAACTCAATCGCAGAGTATAACATCAACTTGATAGCATAACAAGTCCAATATCCAATGTCCTTGAGCTAGTTCATCCTACATTTTAGGGTCCAGATTTATTGGAAAGGCTTTTGCAGCTTCATGTACATTCAAGGTTGATATATCAATTAGGGGACTTGGTCTGATCTACACTTTGACAGACGCAAACTTAATTCCACTATATCTATATCGCAAGGAGATGCAAATTTTTTGTGGGAAAGAGATTTGAAGATTATTGATTGTCTGTGAAAGTAATAGACCCCATTGAAATCTACCATATGTGCACTCCATATTGCTACATCTAGAGTTGAATTCCTCCATAGGAAGTCTAATACAATTTCTAAAGCCAAAATAGTCTCCAATTATTTCTGTTTGGATTTAGAGACTCCATTCTGGCAAGGATTTGTCCATCAAAAATATCTAAGTGAATTTATTGCTAAAGCTTCTTTCTTATAGCAGAATTGAATGTGAATAGCTCTCATATGTTTTCCTTTCAAGTATCCAAGAATAAGCATAACCCTTGCACATGCAAGGTTGGGATGCTAGTTTCAAATAGAAGATAGGGCTGATAACCCTTGCACATGCAAGGTTGGGATGTTGGTTTCAAACTGAAGATAGGGATGATAGCTCTCATATGTTTTCCTTTCAATTATCCAAGAAGAAGCATAACCCTTGCACATGCAAGGTTGGGATGCTGGTTTCAAACTGAAGATAGTGCTGATAAAAAAACATGTCACAAGTGGGAAGCTTTGTCCTCAAAGTTGAATTAAAAAATCTCCTACAAGTAAACAAGATATCGCTCTTTGTGAGGGACTCGGAAGGCATATGTTCATCATCACAAGAAGAAAATAGCTTGCATGGAAATCAAAAGGGGGCTATAAGTTTGCAGAGAAATGGTCCATCAAGAATATCTAAGTGAATTTATCGCTAAAACTTCTTTCCTATAGCTGAACCGAATGTGAAGTGCTCTCATATGTTTTCCTTTCAAGTATCCAAGAAGAAGCATAACCCTTGCACATGCAAGGTTGGGATGCTAGTTTCAAACTGAAGATAGGGCTGATAAAACAACATGTCACAAGTGGGAAGCTTTGTCCTCAAAGTTGAATTAAAAGCTTTCCTACAAGTAAACAAGATATCAACCTTTCTGAGGGACTCATAAGCCATATGTTCATCATCACAAGAAGAAAATATGTTGCATGGAAGACCGATGGTAATGTATATCCAACCCATTGTTGATTGGATTTACTTGGAAATGAAAATCACCTTGGCCTTCTTTGCAGTCATTGTCACCTTGGTACCCTTTGTATTCACTGAATTTTCACCCGTGCTTTGTTTGTCAAAAGCTACAGGTTCCTGCTATTGTTGAGAAAAATTAAGTCAAATTTTCCAATCATACTTTTGTAGTCATTATATGCTTCAATATTTAATGAACAAAGTTTAAACAATGAGATGCTCAGAAGAACACTCTTAAATATATCTACTACTAAGTATCTATGTACACTTCTAATGAGCAACTTAATGATTGTTCATGTAAGAAATCTACATAAGCCAAACAAGAGTCATGTTGGAGACACCTTTAACTGGGTGTAGATAAAACTCAAATAGATCAGAGAACCATTTAAAGATATACTCAAAAGGCTCATCTTGGCTTCCTCTAGGGTAGCCAGGGCTATAAAATAATTCATGGGTAACCCAAGAAAACGATATACATTGCATGCAAAATAATCGATGAGTTAGCATTATTCATTTAAGGAAAAACCATATATGAACTAGGCTTTCACAACTCTACAATATCTTATACATACAGCTAAGGCTCTACAATATCTTTCCATACAATTAAGGCTCTCAAGCAATGGACATTGCCTTCATCAATGGGCAGTCAAATTTTGCAAATAATGCTAAAATATGATATTTGTCATACAAACAGAACCCTAGATACAAATATTCAAATAAACTCAAATTACAAAGCATAACATTGTACCATGTGTCTTAAAGCCATATCCAAATATTTATCATCAATGGGCAGTCAAATTTTTCAAATAATAATAAATCCTGAAATTTTTCATACAAACAAAAGCCTAGAAACAAATCTTCAATTAAGCTGTAATTCCAAGTTAGAAACACACAATCATAACATAGTACCACGTGTCTTAAAGCCATATCCAAAGATTTGTTTGAGAGAGTCCTTCCAAAGCCTGTGCTATCTAGAGATAATACTGGCTTCACTGGCCATTTAACTTGTGTTGTAGATGATATTGACCTCATAGATAATTGATCTTCCTGTTGTTTTGGGGCAGCTCTTTTGCATTCAACACCTTTTCATCCATCTTGCTGCCAATTACACCTGAAGGCTGACACTGAAATGTTATTACCAATACTTTGTGATTTGCTAGATTGTACATTGGACCGATCACTGTTCTGGCTGTCATTTGAAATTTTGATAGTGTCATTGGTAGTGTATTAACATTGTTATAATGAAAAACATAGCTATACTTATGACTAGTTAACATACATCAAGCAAACATAGCAATGTGGGGGTACCCAAGGCGTCTCCTAAAAAGGAGATATGAAAAGCAAGAAGCTAAAATAACAAAACAAAAAATAAAAAAATAACAAACACTAACACAGAGTGAAGCCAAATAAAACAAATAACAAAATGTCAAGATTCTCTCATTACAGTCATTGTTGATTGGGATAAGCACATAGTGAAGCTTGTATGCCTTGGTGAGGTGGTCATCTAGATGGATAGTTGGCAAGAAAGTGGGTTCACTCAAATGTTGGTACAACTGCAAAAAGAGTTAGTGGAGAAGGAGGTGGCCTTGGAAAGGCTCCAAGCAGCTGTACAAGACTACAAGGAAGCAATACCACCATCCTTGCCATTGCTAAATCCAACACCATGACTAAAACCACCTTTTTAAGCTCACTTTCCGTAGACATTTCTCTAGTGCATATTGGTGACTTTGAAAAAGCATACCAGAGGCATTAGTTCCAAGATCCTAAAGAAAATGGGCTATGATGAACAAGGATTAGGAAATTCAGGGAATTCTAAACTTCATTATAGCTAACAGAGGCCAAGCATAATGGACTAGAATTTGATGGAAAAATGGAAAGGCCCATCACCATCAAGACCATTCTATAAAACCAAAGACATGTTGGTGTTGGCCTATTCATCAGGAGAAGTAGCAACAACAAATGAAGGTAGTAGTCCACTATCATCTTAGCCTTCTTGTCTAAGAATCTTACCATATCAAGAATGGAATGTCTTTGTACTAGTGCTTAGCATGGTTAGACACTCAAGTGATGGAAATATCTCATATAAATACCAACTATATATGATAATTACACAAATTATACCAATTAGTCTTATGCTACCATTACAGTGTAAAAGACTCCATGACTCAACTATATTTTGCAAAATTTTAAAGGAAAAGTGCACAACTAATTTCAGTTGGTTAACACAAACACCAAAGTTGGATAAGTCCACTAGTTTGGTGGTGAATGGGCAATAAGTTAGTGATGGTAATAGTGTTGAGCCACTAGATGTGAAGTTTAGCCCTTGTCTCTAGTGACTACGTTAAGCCCTATTCAAAGGTTCAAGGTTCAGCTGGATCTACTTCAGAAGTTAACAAATGGAAGAAGAAGTCCTACAGAGTATGAAATCTCTAAGAGGGCTTCAAATATCTAAAGAAATAGGCTCTAGACCTTTTGATTTGAGAAGAAGGAAATTTTGAAGCTAATATCTTGAAACATTGTAGCGAAATCTAAATTCATATTCAAAATAGAAACAAAAACATTTTTGGAATTTATAATAGATGAAATCATGCCAACAATTAATCATAATATTTTATAAGCATCTTTTGGAATCTTTATCATTAGTTTTCTGGGGTAAAAATAGACAATTTTCAACTATTATTAAGTATATTTCATTGCCGAAATAAATTTCTGGGTTTTAACCCTAGGGTAAATCAATCGTTTTCCATTGCAATTAGTTTCCAGATCGTTGATAACAGAGAGGTAGATAACATTAAGAGGATCAATACATTTCTTGATGTCTATTGATGCAGCTTCACAGGCATCAATAAGGCGGCGAACAAATTTTCAAGAAATGTATTTGGATGATCAAAAGCAAGGTTGGACAAATTAGTAGACACACTCTAGAAATCCATTAAAAAAATACTCTCTATTATTCAAATACTAATGGTGCCAATTTTAGACTAGAGTATTAGCCCAACAAGGATCCCCTCCTTTCCAAAACATCAAAACATTCATTGATTTTTTCCTTAGGTGTAACATTCAAGATAGGGTTAAGATGGTAGAATTTTGTATGGATAGTTTAATACTGCTTGCTATGAATGTGTGGGACCCCAACTCTCAGCTAGGTGATGTGAAATTTATTTCTTTAGCCTCCTGGATGATAGTCACAAACTATCAGAGGGAAAAGACAGTAGAGATCCTTGTATAATGCAGAGGAAAAATACCCAATAGCCTCTCTAAATACAGAGTCCTCTATCCAACATTGATATAGAGAACATATTTACAAGTTCCAGAATGAATGTGTGTTGGTAAGTGGACTACAAGTCCATTTATGGATCATAAAGTATAGGAGAAGCTGCATCCCTGAGTGTAACTCAACTGCTAAAACTATGCAGAGAACATTGCAGGCCTGAGCATGGGAAAAGCAGGCAGAGAAAGATTGGAAGACTTAAGAGACAACGATGTTGAGACTCGAGAAGAGAACAAACACTTGAAAGAGAAGGTCCAAATGTTCAACCGAAGGATGGCAAATATGGAGAAGCACTTTGAGACCTCTACCAAACTATTTCCATTACTAAAGAAGAAGTTTTGATGAATGTCAAGATTCTCTCATTATAGTCATTGTCGATTGGGATAAGCACAGAGTGAAGATTTTATGCCTTGGTGAGGTGGTCATCTAGATGGATAGTTGGAAAGACAGTGGGTTCACTCAAATGATGGTACAACCGCAACAAGAGTTAGTGGAGAAGGAGGTGGCCTTGGAAAGGCTCCAAGCAGCTGTCCAAGACTACGAGGAAGCAATACCACCTTCCTTGCCATTGCTAAAGCCAACACCATGAATAAAACCACCTTTGAAAGCTCAATTTCCGTAGACATTTCTCTAGTGCAGATTGGTGACTTTGAAAAAGCATACCAGAGGCATTAGTTCCAAGATCCTAAAGCAAATGGGCTATGATGAACAAGGATTAGGAAATTCAAGGAATTATAAACTCCATTATAGCTACATAGAGGCCAAGCATAATGGACTAGACTTTGATGGAAAAATGGAAAGGCTCATCACCATCAAGACCATTCTGTAAAACCAAATACATATTGGCATTGGCCTATTCATCAGGAGAAGTAGCAACAACAAATGAAGGTAGTAGTCCACTATCATCTTAGCCTTCTTGTCCAAGAATATTACCATATCAAGAATGGAATGTCTTTGTACTATTGCTTAGCATGGGTACACACTCAAGTGATGGAAATATCTCATATAAAGACCAACTATATATGATAATCACACAAATTATACCAATTAGTCTTATGCTACCATTATAGTGTAAAAGACTCCATGACTCAACTATCTTTTGCAAAATTTTAAAGGAAAAGTGCACTACTAATTTTAGTTGGTTAACACAAACACCAAAGTTGGATAAGTCCACTAGTTTGGTGGTCAATGGGTAATAATTTAGTGATGGTAATAGTGTTGAGCCATTAGATGTGAATTTTAGCCCTTGTCTCTAGTGACTACGTTAAGCCCTATTCAAAGGTTCAAGGTTGAGTTGGATCTACTTCAAAAGTTAACAAATAGAAGAAGAAGTCCTACAGAGTATGACATATCTAAGAGGGCTTCAAATATCTAAAGAAATAGGCTCCAGACATGTTGATTTAAGATGAAGTAAATTTTGAAGATAATAGCTCGAAACATTGTAGCGACATCTAAATTCATATTCAAAACAAGCTACAGTTAGTCACCTTGAGAATCTCTCTTGAATCATTCTATGCTTGAAGCATTCTACATCATGCCCAAGCATGATTACACCATGGCAACACCTTGACATCATGCCCAACTGGGATATCCTACTACCTAAAAGAATAGACTTATACTGGGATAGTTTGTGACCTAACATAATAGACTTCTAGAAACTGGTGGTAGGGAGAAATTGTGGCTGCAAATACTCTAGGTCCACTCCTAGACTAATATAGTAGATATACAATTACCTGAACAGGGGTGCTCATTCTACTACAAAAGGGGTCATTGGGATGGGGAACCCACATATATTAAATTTATGTTGTTGGCCAAGAGGAATGTGAGGTAATTGGAACTCGTTGGAGTTCCTTTGAACCTAACTACAACCCAAGGGAATGCGATAAGATGGATACGATACAATGGTGGTTATATCACCATAACTAGAACAAGTAAGTATAAAAATAGTATTAAAAAAAAAGTTTCAATTTTTAAAAGAATGTTCAAAATTATAACCAAATAGATGAAAAAACACATACAAAAAACCAGATAATAATCATGAACAAGCTTCATATTGAATTACGAACTGTAAAGGAACTTAAAAAATGTGACACTACGAACCTGGTCAAGTGCACAAGCAAAAAGATCCTGGACATGACCCTGGTTGACAAGTTGTATTGATCATGATGCAAGAGGATTTGTACCTGCACTGCCAAGTCATTCAAAAACCATAATTATCTATACAATAAATACAAGTAATTGATGTAGTATTTTTTACTCTAAGATGTATTCTTATGATAATGTTAGAACATATGTTGAGAATGTCAAAACATACTTGAATAAGATCCTCTTCGTTTCAAGGACAATTTATTGGAGTCGCCTGAACTTGGAACAAGCCTCCCATAATCTAAAAGAGTAGCAACTAAGTCAATAGTGAATTTTTTGTTGCTACGTTGGATTGAGGGAGGTTTGCTCCAAGATTAAATCGCTCCAATAAATTATTATCTACTAAACAGGGCCAACCATGTGAAGGTGGAAGCTCTTATGGCCCCTCCCCCCCCTCACATCACTCTCAATTTCCCAATACCCAATATATATTTCATTTTTTACTCTCATGAGCAGAAAAAAAAAATTCAATAACTAATAAAAAGCAATGCAACAAAAAGTACGCAAGAAAACATTGAAAGTGCTTGATATAAAAATAGTATGATAAATGATTTTTTAATATAACGCAAAAAACGTTCCAAGTATGGTAACATTTGTCTTATAATAATACAATATTTTACATTATAAAATTTTATTTTTCTTCTTCCTACTTCTAAAGCTTCTAACTACATCATCAACATCATTATGCTCTATTCCTATTTCGTTCCTTTCCCGCAGAGTTGACCTAGTTGCATAGTCATGGTGTTTAGTCTCATGCAGTGACGGGGCATCACCTACAAAAACAGATAATATTAAATTTTAATTGTCAGTTTTTAAATATCATTGAACTAGTTCAGTAATATTAATAAAAAAAATTTTGCAATGAGATTATTTATCTAGTGCACCAGTTGTCACCGTTGGAACTGTTGCCCTGTGTTCCTCTCTGGTGGTAGGATGCTCAAGTACAACATTCTCTGTCATTAAACAAAAAAATTATAAGGACACAACCATCAAGGTATAATTAGAAAAAAATATAAGTGGAAATTAATTACCGTCATGGCCCTCACTGATAGTAGCATTGTCGGCCTAGTCCCCACTACAATGATCAGGTTGCACGTGAGGACCATGTAAGTCTGGAAATATTTCACTCTCAACGAACTGCTCGACAACTGGGTTATTTGGCTCGTTCAAAGTATTGCTCCCCTGATTTAAAAAAAGTTATTAGACATTAAATTTATGAATGAAAACAAACATATTGAAAGGTTAACGTTTTACCTTATCAGGCATTCTAGATCTTGGGACTTGTCCCAAGACTATATGATGTTCAACTACGGCTTGATAGCCGGATGGAAAGCGATATCTTTGTCTTCCTCTGTGGTTTCCGTTCCAAAGTCATCGCCCTACATTACAAATGATTGTGTATCTTTAATGTTATTTGATGGGATTACAAAAATGTTGGAAGGAAATACAATTAATTGTAAGATGTTTAGCTACTTACAATTCTTGTGGCTAATTTCAAGTAGCCACCCTGGCCTAGCTTGTGATAGCCTTTTTTTTCATTCCTAGCTTTGGTTTCCTTTGAGGTGTCAGAAAACCTATCATCAAAAGCTTGAAGTTAGATATGGTGTAGCACACTTTTATTTTAGACATAGAGAAAATTAAAGCTATTGTATTGAAGTTGTAATTTACCTTGCGGGTCTAGTTAGCATTTTCCCTTATTTCTTGGCCCTTTTCCCTTTTCCGTCATCGATGAGTGCTCTCCACTCCCTCTCTGGAACTCTAAGAGGATGCTCATATCTAGAGTTAATTTGCAATTGCGTCCTATAGGAGTCCCTGGTATATTTCAGATATTTGCCAACTACTCGAGCCACCGTTGTTCTATTAAATGTGCCCACCCCAAAAAGGGCTTCTAGATAATATAGAAGTTCTTTTTTCAGGTTGGCATTCTGGGAATTCCACCGTGTGCTTATGGTTGGGCCAAAAATTATGAACGCCTTGCTCTCCAAAAACCTGTAGAACTCATTGTTTCATACATAGAAAAAAGATATTATCATTAATTTAAAAATAAAAATCATGATAAAATATGTTTTAGATAGAGTACATGAAATAGTTAAAATATTAAAAATTACCTGGGAGTTGTACGTGTTTTATGGGAACACCTTAATCATTCACCAAAAATGTGCCATCAATGGTCCAAGTGGAGGTGACACGTGTAGCTCCAAGAAACACAATAATATAGTTGGCTATACCAACCTCATCACTGCCAACACATTCAGTGGTTGGCTGGGTGTCTTTTTGGGCAGGGTGTGTTTCTTGGCTGACATCTTAAGGTGTATAAGGTGTGCGAGAGGGTCGCTTGGAAATATTTTGCCTTTGTGTCCCACTACCACCAACACCGGGGGTAGCAGGTGTTAGATAACGCTACATACAAAAGAATTTTTTTGTTAGTTTAGTTAATGTAAAAATTAAAAATCAAACTATCACAATTGATCTCATGTAGAACAAAAAAAATATCCTTTTGATTTTTTATTATTACCTTATATATTTCTAGCTAGGTCATAAGTTACTTGGTGAAAATGTGAAGTTGGGTTACACTTTTTGCCCATTTTTGAGAAAAAATTTCATTTTTTTCGATTCTTCAACTTTCTACAAATTATAACAATTTTTCTGTTTAGAATTTCAGTTTGCAATAAAAATAAAAGTTGTCAGAAATTTTGTTAGCTTTATATTACTTATTTTTTGGAATTTTTTTATGCACATTTGATATGTCAACTTAGTGTTTCTTTGAGTGTGTGTTTTTTAACAATCAAAGGATTCATAAGAAGTCATGTTAATACACAATGTTGTATTCTTTGAAAATTTGTGTTTTTCAGAAGAAAAAAAATTGTGTTACAACAATCTAGACAGAGTCTACTTCGGTTTCGTCATATTTACAAAGCCAATGGATGCATATCATAATTACTAGAATTTTTTGAACTGGTCCAATATGAAAAAACTGCATATTTTGCGTATGTTTCGCGACGCAAGAAATTTCTTAACATATAAGATATAAATTAAAAATCTAAAAGCTACCCATTAGAGACGACGGACCAATGTAATGCCCCAAAATTTTTTCAATTTTTTTTACAATGTATTTTGGGAGATACAGAATTTTGATTCCACTGAATCACAATGACCCTCAGAAATTGTTTGCACCCGTTTTATTACAAAATTAGTTAAAATTAGTGAATATTTATGAAATTCCATAAAATTTATATTTCCTGAAAGTAGATTCAATTCTAAAAATGCTTGTCTTGGTTCCGACAGTTAATTCAGTATGTTTCATGGAGTTTAATCAGTCCAAAGTTGCAGAAACGTATTCAGAGCTCGGACCTGCGTAATTGGTGATGCGTTAGTTTCGCCGAACTTTTCTACAAAGTTTGGCCGAACTAGTTTTTGCGCAAACGGGCCGTTAAGTCTCACACCTTAAGAGTTCGGTTGAATTTTTTTCCAAGTTTGGCCGAACTTTTTTTCAAAGTTCAATTGAACTTCTACCTACTTTTCCTTCGGCCGGAAAATTTCGCGGAGCCTCTCCAAAAAAACAGAAATCATTCATAATTTTTGCACATTTCGCACATTTGGTCTAATTTTACAAAGGTCTTGGTTTGGGTTTAAAGACTTTTCTTGGAGATTTGGGCTTAAGGACTTTTTTTGGAAGACATTTGTTGGAGGCGGTCTGATTTTTCAAAGAATTGTTTTGGGTTTAAGGAATTTTCTTAGACGTACATTCAAAGGACATTTCTTGGAGGTATGTGATACATTTTTTTGGATTTTTTTTGTTCTTCATTTTTTTTTAAAGTATATATTTGGGCTTAATTTCGAATTTTTAGAGTACGTGTTTTGAGTTGAAGTAAAGCTTTCGAGCTTCGTTTCATTTTTATAAGACATTTTTTTCTCGGATTTTTTAAAGTTAGTGTTTTGGATTGGAGTATGTATTTTTTGCAAAAAATTTAAAATGATTTTTTTTAAAAAATTAAATCTTTTGTGATGATTTTTCCAATTGAGTTATTGTCTAAATTTTTGAAGGAATTTTTTTGAACTTCATACTCTATTATCATGGGAAATTGAAGGAATTGTGCGAGAAAATATGATCGAAAAAGAGACCCTGAGGAACGTAGAGAAGAGACGAGACAATCTCGCAAAAGAAAAATAGAAGCACTCTCAAATATTGAAGGGGAAAATCAACCTCAACTAGAAATTGAAGCAGATATGTAAATGTAAATATTATGATTTATTGATATATTTAAAATTTTCCTAGTGTAAAATGTGAAGCTTAATTTTTATTTAATGAACTAATTCAAGAAAAATATTTTGCAATGTAAACAGAGAGAAATATTCCTCAAAACATTGATGATGAGATACAAAATTTTGAAAGAGAAAGTGAAAGATATATTGAACCAATGATTGAAGATGGTGAAAATATTGAAAGAAATTCAAGTGAAGAAATTGAATCACAAGGTATATATATATATATATATATATATTGAACACATGCATGTATTATTGAAATTATACATATATTTATTAATTTAGTTATTTATTGAATATGTAAACTTATTATGTACTATTTATTCGAATATGTACAGATAAAATCAGTGTCGATGATGCTATGTTAGAAAATGTTGACAGTCACACATATGGAGATAAAAAAGTTGACCATTATATATGATATCGTGTTAACCGAATTTTTGAAATGTATTTCATAAAGGAACAGGTGATAGTTCAAGCTCAAATGTTGAAAGGTCTCTTATCATTAAGGAAATTAAAAGAAGCTACGACACTACTGGGTATTCAAAAATCAACCAAAGATAAAAAAAATGAAGGAAAATGTGATAAAAAAATATAAGTAGTGCTATAAATTCAGTTAAGAGATCTAGACAGAAAAATGTTTCAATTATATGTAGAGGAATACATATGGCAATGGTTTCATCAAGTACTAAAGAGAATCGTTTGGTAACATCTATGGCACGAGCATTAGGAACCTCGCGAAAAACTTTGCACAAACATCGGAAATTTTGACTGCAAATAGATGTAAATGATGAACTCGCTTGTTGGAGAGCTATTTGTAGGCAACCATACAAAGATAGACTTGGAGAAAATGTTAAAAAAATAATATATGAATATTGGAAGAACAATTTGCGTGCTTCGCCAACTGCAAAGCATGTGATGTGAAGAAGAATAACACGAAATCAGTACAAAGAACACGAAAAATATTTCTTGGAAACCACTCAGATAGAGTTATTCAACAAGTTCAAATAAGAGAATCGTGAAATTCATGTTTCAATCAGTGATTTTTTTCAACAAAAACCATGGTATTGAAAACCTATCACTGTACGCGACATTTGTTGTTGCCGTTACGCGAAAAACTTTTCACAAACATCGGAAATTTTGACTGCAAATAGATGTAAATGATGAACTCGCTTGTTGGAGAGCTATTTGTAAGCAACCATACAAAGATAGACTTGGAGAAAATGTTAAAAAAATAATATATGAATATTGGAAGAACAATTTGCGTGCTTCGCCAACTGTAAAGCATGTGATGTGAAGAAGAATAGCACGAAATCAGTACAAAGAACATGAAAAATATTTCTTGGAAACCACTCAGATAGAGTTATTCAACAAGTTCAAATAAGAGAATCGTGAAATTCATGTTTCAATCAATGCTTTTGTTCAACAAAAACCATGGTATGTAAAACCTATCACCGTACGCGACATTTTTTGTTGCCATTATCATGTGGAATTTGAGTTATATTATGACACATTCCTTGATTTTGGTAGAACATTATGGAAGGATTCACTTCTTCCTTCCACTATCCGTGATTTCATAACTCAAATTCTATGTGAAAGAGAAAGTGATGAACTATTTTACAAAAAGAAATGTGTTGGTGGTAAAAAATGCGATGATTGTGGAAATTTGACTAAATTTCAAAACAAATATCGTATTGATATAAATGATCAATCATTGTTCAACATGAAAGTGAAATGGAAGAGATATGAATATATCGGTACATCGATTCAAGGTGCAGATAGTGTTAAAAGAATCGAATTACAAGAAGACGAAATTTTTCTGATAGACTTTTTGAGAAAGTTTGAGGCAGAAATTTACAAATACACCAAGCATTCCCATAGAGCTCAATGGCAAGACTTGCAATTCAAAAAATCTCGTGAAGTTTTTCCACCAGGGACCATTTTGTCAGTGATTGATTTTGCATAAAACTACACATTTGTTCCACAAAAAGAAATTTAGAGTGAATACTATCATTCTGACCAAGTCTCCATGCTCGTCCATATTCTATATAGACATGCTGAACAAAACGTCGATCATATAGAAAGCACGAGTGAAAATCGACATATCATTAAAGAATATCACTTTTATATCAGTGATGATCGTATACGTGATACATATTTTGTACAACATTGTTTTGAAAAAATTTATGATTCCTTGAAAAATTGTGGAATAACATTCAATGAACATTGGATATAGTCAGACGGATGCGTAGGTCAATTCAAATGTGCACGATCATTCTTTTGGTTGTGTTGTCTTCATAAGAAAACTTGCATTAAACATTGTTGGAATTTCTTTGAGATTGGCCATGGAAAAGGAGAACATGACGGTGCAGGGGCATGCATAAAACGAGCACTTCGAAGATATCAAATGAACCCCTCTGCAAGCCGACTTGTGGACATGAAAGAAGTTGTTCAATGGTGCATTGTTGCTCTAAGCCATGAGACTAACCCATCAAGGGAAGTGCGAAGGTACATTAAATTTAATTTTTATTGGAAATCTAATTTTATCGTGTAATGATTATCTTTGATTGTATTTTGATATCATATTTACATTCTTTTTTGAATTTTCCATATAAATGTTTTTCTGGCATATTGGGATCGAAGACATAGATAGATCAATTGGAAATGACGTTGAAACAATAAAAGGGACTAGAAAATTGCATTCAATTAAAACAAAGACGTCTAGAAATGTGTTTGCATTGGATAAAATAAAATATTCTTGTTTTTGTCATGTTTGCATAGACAACACAACATCCAATGACGTTTGTGAAAACAAAATGTATGTAAACGATTGGAAACATATAGAGCTAAAGACAAAGGGAAAAATGTTTGTTGCAATGTTTGAAGAAATGCAATCAGAGGAAACTACAATATCATCCGATGGTCATCGAGTTTCTAATCTTGTTAGAGAAGGTAAAATTTGAATTGCTTTCTAATGATTTAAAGATCTAGAAATAAATTTAAATATATGTATAATTTTGCTAAGTTTTTTTTATTGTGCAAGAGATGTTTTTGCTATAACTGCACCTATTGACAACGATGAAAATGTGAAGCATTATTTGATACGTTTCACTAAACGAAAAATGAAATTATTAGAAAACTATAATGATCATGGATTTCAATATGAAAGAGGATCTATTATACTGAAAGGTTATTTTTTCAGACAAACTAATCAAAGTGGGGATTTTGTTTACTTTGAAGACTATGAACCTGATTTCATAAGTTTTCAATATAGTCACTTGGTGTGTGCAACACAGATAAAGTTGATAGAGGTTCAATCAAAGAAAAAAACAAAAAATAATAAATGGAAAATGTCAAAATTTGATCATGAACGGATTATTGAAGATGCCATTCCATTGGAATTTTTTTGATTGAATTGCCCAACAATTTATTCTCTTTGGATTAAATATGTTTTAGAACTTCCAGTACTCAACTAAAAATTGAGTTGCTTATGTTATTTGTGCAAGTGTTTGCACATGTATAAATTGTTTTGGTACATGCACGTGCTCTAGTATCAACTGAAAGTAGCTTTTCTATACATGTGCATTGATGAAAAATGTTATATGTATTGGATCTATATATATATGTGTGTTCTAGAAAAGCTATGTTCTTCCTATTGGAATTTTTTTCACTCAAACAAGAGTATGTAGAGATCAAAAGCAATATTAAGATTCCAAACGTACTTCAACCATCCAAAACTTGAATTTTAAAAACTTTTTGATTAAATCAAAACAATACTTCACATGGGAGTCTTCCATCTAGGCCAAATGTAGATTGAAACCATCCAAAACTTAGATCAAAACATTTAACATTATATAAAAACATTTAACATTTAACATTAAATCAAAATTAAAGGGATAATGTACAACTTGTTTACTCTTTTTGATTAAATCAAAACAATACTTCACATGGGAGTCTTCCATAGGCAAAATGTAGATTGAAACCATCCAAAACTTAGATCAAAACATTTAACATTATATCAAAACATTTAACATTTAATATTAAATCAAAATTAAAGAGATTTACATATAACTACTTCTTTACTCTTTTTGATTTTAAATCAAAACAATACTTCACATGGGAGTCTTCCATAAGCCAAATGTAGAATGAAACCATTCAAAACTTAGATCAAAACATTTAACATTATATCAAAACATTTAAAACTTTTAACATTAAATCAAAATTAAGGGGATAAATACATATAACTACTTCTTTACTCTTTTTGATTAAATCAAAACAATCAGAGGGGGTATAAATTAAAAAAGCATAAAAGGGGTTGCCCATGACTGGGAAACTAGCCCAGAAGATGCTACCCAATATCGGAAAACCAGCAGACATAGAGTGTTCAGAAGCACAGTGATTGAAAAACATGACAAAAGTTTAAAAAAGCTAAAGAGGACCTAACATCAGGCTAGCTATCGATGTGTGTAGGAGGATTCTCCTCCATAATTGGAAAACTGTAGTCCTCCAAATCATCATCTACTCCCTTGGAGTGCTGGGAGGAGCTCTCCGAAGCGGAAGAGGAGCCAGAGTCATCTTTGAGATTTTTCTCCACACTGGTCGAGCTGCCGCTGCTTGCGCCATCGCTAATGGAGCTCGTCGAGCCGGATTTGACTGGAAGAGTTGCCGACTTCCTAGTGTCTTGGGGCTGATGGGTTGGGATGGTGAACTTTCTCTACCGATTCCTGGAACCAGAGGCACCTTCATCTTGGGGCTCCTCCTGAAAAAAGACAGAAATGGTCACCATAATTCAAGGTTTGACCATAGCGCTGGTGAAGTGGAATTGCACAACACTGCTTACCGTAGGAGGGTGCCCGCCTATGTCATGGATTGAAAGAGGCGAGCGAGAGCCAGCATTCCTGCCCCCTCCAACCCTACCCCCATCTCGCCTTCTGCAATGCATCCAATGTCTATGCATGGGGTCTTCCATAGGCCAAATGTAGATTGAAACCATAAAAAATTTAGATCAAAACATTTAACATTATATCAAAATATTTAAAACTTTTAACATTAAATCAAAATTAAAGAGATTTACATTAAATGTAGATTAAAATGGTATCCAAAACTTAGTTTTAAATTTTTTTTGATTATATCACAACATTAATTCACATGATTAATGTACTTCAACCATCCAAAACTTGGGTTTTAAAAACTTTTTGACTATATCAAAACATTACTTGATAAGCCATCCAATTGTAGTTCAACTATCCAATAAAAACATTTAATATTATATCACATGTGCCAAATGTAGATTGAAACCATCCAAAACTTAAGTTTTAATTTTTTTTTGATTATATATCGTGCAACATTACTTCACATGCCATGCCAATTATAGTTCAACTATCCAATAGAAACATTTAACATTATATCACTTGTGCCAAATGTAGATTAAAACCATCAAAAACTTGAGTTTTAATTTTTTTTTTATTATATCATACATAACATTACTTCACATGCCATGCCAATTATAGTTCAACTATCCAATAAAAACATTTAACATTATATCACATGCCAAATGTAGATTGAAACCATCCAAAACTTAACTTTTAATTTAACAAAAAATTATAGATCACAACATTACTTCACATTCCAAATGTGCTTCAAGCATCCAAAACTTAAATTTTTAAAACAAAACAAATTATAACACATCATTACATAAAATGCCAAATGTAGTTCAGCAGAAAAACAAAAATTAAATTTTAAAAACAAAAAAAATTATAACACATCATTACATAACATGCCAAATGTTGTTCAGAAGCAAAACATTAATTTATAGAAGCAAAACATTAATTTATAGATGACAACACTACTAGTAGTTCAATTATCCAAAACTTAAAAGTTTTAAAAACCAAACAAATTATATAACAACATTACTTGACATTCACATGCCAAAAGTACTAAAACCATCCAAAACTTAACTTTTTGGAACAAAACAAATTATATTAACACTGTAATAAAATATGTCAAAAAATTGTAGATCTCACAAGTATCAAACTGTATCAAGTTATACATATATATGACAGTGCATCTAGATAATATATAAAAAAAGTAAATTTAAGACACTTTAAATCTTGAAATAAAATCTACAAATCATGTCCATCAAATAGAGATGGATGTAGCATCTTTCCTATCAGGGTCTCAATCCGCGCACTATCATGCGAAGCATGGGAAACCTGTACACAATGCACATGTACTTGAACATTAAAATTTGATGTTTTAAAAATGAGTGAGAATATATATAGAACTTCATGTAAAAAACAAAATATAAAGAAAAATCATGCAATACCTCATGAGGTTCCCTCTCCATTTGTTCACCTGCTACAAGTCCCCCCCCCATGGAAACATATGCAATGGTAAACTGTACAATATACATGTACAGTTAAATATATATATATATATTAAAAAATTTCAAATGAAAATGCACGTGTACATATATAAACTTATTTTCAATAATATTAAAAAAAAAGTTCAAATGGTTGAAATGGTGTGGATGTTCCTATCTCTGTCGCTAAAGTCCGTGGATTAAAGAAATCTTCTATAGGAACCTAAATTCAAAAAATTTAAAATAACTCAAGATATAGATATATATATCTTAATTTTTAATGGAACTTTATGAGGTGGAATATATATATATATATATATATATATATATATATATATATATAACTTAAACATAAATTTTAAAAGTGAAAAATTGTCCATACTTGTGGCTCATCTCCTAAGGAAGTAGAAGGTACATCTCCCAAGGAAGAAGAAGGTACTGCCATCCCAAAAACATTGAACAGAATCGGAATTTGTTAAAACATTTTATCATTATATATACATACATGTACATGTGTGCACAATTATTTATTTTAAAAATATCACTTAAAAAACACTAACATTTGCCAACATATCTTGATGGTGAGACCCATCTGCATTGTTTGAACCAGAGGTCCCGAACGTGATATTAACATTTTCGTCACTCATCATGCGTGACAACTGCAAATGGTGTTTTAACATATAATGATACATTTTTGTTAGATTAATGTACATACAAATAAATGTATACATGTACATACACATGTATTTATTACAAATTGTACACATGTATACATGTTAAAATAATTGAACCCTAAGGTCATGAACACATACCGTTCCCATGCCCTCTTCCTCATGAAGAATTAGGTCTTGAAAACCATTGCGAAATTTTTTTGCATATATTCGGAGATCTTCAACATTCATGTTGTCAATCTCTTCATCTGTACAATACACAAAATTGGCACGTGCATTTTCACGTGCTCTTTGTCGATTTATAAAAACATCTACTCCACCCAATCTGTTGAAAACATCATCGATCGTGACATTCCTTGCTTCTTGACTTATTTGAGAAGTCGCATCCATCTCTGACCGCAAATTTTCGACCCGAAAAGGTCGACTCACCAATGGCTGCTCAGGGTGAGGCAACTCCACATCTTGCTTCGCGCCCTTACGGTCATACAATCGACCTTTCCCCGGACCAAAAAATTCTGACGGAAGGTCATTGTAGTTGGGTTTCATATCCAAAAAAAATTCTGCATAAAAAAATTGTGCAAAATAAACAGGAATCTCGTCGTTCCATGGGATCCTTCCATTGGCCGCAAGGTGCTTATCATACAAATAGTGAGCTATATTTGGGTGCTTGAAATATTTCACCTTCAGCATTTTTTTTTGCCCTTCCTTGAAATTAAACATTGACTTCGCCATATTTTTTGTAACTCTTTGTTTTACATCCTCCCATTTATCGGGACCCATTACTATTTCCTTTCTCTTTCTCATCACTTCTACAAATGTATCAGTCGTTGGCCTAAGATTTTTGTACACATTTACAATTTCGTCCAATGAATGCGTAACTATTTCGAGGTTTTGTCGACTCTCAGCAGGTAGAGTCAAAGCCACGAGATCTCTCCGCAATTTTGCATGAAGTTTTTCACACCTTTGTAAGGTGCATTGCGCCATTTTTGTTTTCCATGGTATATCAGAAATGTCAGCCGGATAAGTTGTGGTGGGTAGACAACCTTCTTCTTAAATGTAGCGTTCTGCCCTGCATCTATTTTGACCAATATTTGGAACATTTTCAGCCTCTGCATCAATATATATGAAATTTTGTATATTAGAAAAAACACATGTAAACAAATTTATACAAATTCAATTAAAAAAATATTGAAATTGATGGCAACCTCAACGTGGTTGGTTAGCATCTTCTCCACCCTGAAACTGTTGAGACCTAGAACGACCCTGCTGAGAACCAGCACCACCAGCCGTTGATTGGCCTCCGAGAGAATAAATATCACCACCTTCACGCAACCTGCTACCACTCATTGATGGCCCTCTAAGGGGATTTCAACCACCACCAACCTCTCGAGACGAGAGAGAAGCTTCATAAACAAATACGAATTTATAATCAATTGAAAAATACATTCATGTGTACATATAAATACATGTACATATTCATTGATTAAATTGTGTGAACCATACCAGGACTGGGTGAACCATGGGCATGCTCCATGGATGGAGTAGAGACACTTCTCTTCTTAGCTCCTAAAAAATAAAAAATGAAACTTATTAACAACTAATTTAACACACAAAGCTAATAAAAAATCAATTCCATATGTACACACATGTATGGAGATTTAAGATTATATTTAAATACCATGAACTTCCCCCGATCCCTGATCTCCCATATGAGATTCTATTGATCTTCGTCGTTCATCCTCCATGATATATATATCTATTGGTGGACATTTACAAAAAATAAATTTCAGAAAATTAATGTAATTTAGTGTACACAAGTTATGTAGAACACAACTTTCAAAGCACTAATTGATGTGTGAAACTCAATTTAAGCAAAAAAGAAATTATAAAAATGATAAGTTCACCAAATTGCGCTTTACATGGTGGGAGCACACTTGGTATAAAATTGAAAAAAACACATGGTCATTAAAAAAGACGCATTTATAAGTACACAACACACACATATCCAAGATATGTTACAATGTCCATCAATAAATTTTGAAGGAGAGTGTTTCAACACTAATTCATCTTTGAGAGATGAATCTTGAATTTTTGAAGAAGAGTATCTCAAAACCAATTCATCTTTGAGAGATGAATCTTGCATTGGCATTGCTCTGTATAATTCTAATTCATCTTTGATATATGAATCATGAATTGGCATTGCCCCACGCAATAGATCAGCAGACATCTTATTCACATTTGTACAATGCCTTATACTAAAAAATTGAAATTGGCTAACAATATTGTTTGCTATTCCATGTAGTTCTTTTAGCCTCTCCTTCTTAACTTGGCACACACCATTCATCTAGTTGCACACAAGTTCAGAATTGGTGAAAACTACAATTCCATTTGATCCATACTCCATCGTTGTTCCCAAGCCTTCTATCAATCCAATATAATATGCCTCGTTGTTTGTTGTTCTTCCCAATATATTCATTTTCCTTTGGACGACTTTGCTAGTCGCAATATTGGAAAGCAAATATGTAATCACTGCTTTCCCTAGTTTGAGATAGAAAGAAACTTCTATGCATAATTTCCATTTTTCAACCATATTTAATGTTTTTCTTATCCCTGAAAAAAAAAAAAATTCAATAAAAAATATATATATGACATGGGAGAAATGACACAATATCATGAGGTAAATGACATGTGCATGGTTTATCTTAAAGTTTGACTTAAAAATTTTATGGTCTAGAATTCACATCTAAAATTAATTATTGGGAGGAAGCCTTTAGTTTGTGGGAGAAATGACACATGTACACATTTTACCTTAAAGTGGTTGTGTTTTATGGATATTAAAATGAAGAACTTCTATTTAGATCTATTCTAGAGATTAAATGTAGGGGAATTTACTAAATATGTCACCTTTCATAAAAGATGAGATCCAGAGGCTACCTGGCCCTTTACAAACTCTCCCTATAGAACTTGTAGAAGTTAAGAAATTTACATTGACAAATTTACTTGTGAGAAATTTACATTGACAACATATAGAGATTCAACTAGGCTTGTGAAAAGTACAAGTGGACAATGTATAATTCTACTTAGAAGAGTCTTTGGTTTAATGGTTAAGCAAGAAAGAGTCGTTAATTTCTCTATCTAGAGTCGAAGTGGAATACGTAGTAGTTACTTCTTTTTTATTGTTTTGGATGAAATGGGCTCTACAAGATATTAAGGTAAATTTCTTTTTGAGTAAGTAGAAGTGGAATGTACATAGTAGTTACTTCTTTTTTAGTGTTTTCGGTGAAATGGGCTCTACAAGATATTAAGGTAAATATATATATCTATTAAGTGTTTCAATAGAAGTGTAATAATAATTTCAAAAATAAAATATTCTACTTCCTTCAATCACTATTTACATATCATCATAAAGTACCACTTCCTCACACAACAAGTCTTTGAGAAAATAGTGAAGATGGAATACATACCCACAAAGCCTCTTGTTAGAGAAGCATTTGAATATGTGAGAAACAAATTAGGAATAATTCTTGTAAATTATCTTGTTAGAGAACCATTTGAACATGTGAGAAACAAATTAGGGATAGTTCTTGTAAATTATTGTCACTTATTTGACTCCAAAAGAAGAGCCTATGAAATTGAGTGCAATATCTATGTGGGAGAGTACACAATATCTAAGGGGGAGAATACAATATATTTGACTTCAAAAGAAGAGCCTATGAAATTGAGTGCAATATCTATGTGGGATAGTACACAATATCTAAGGGGGAGAATAGATATAAGAAAGGAATAAAAAGAGTAACAAAAAGCATATGATTGTGTCAATAATTTGAAGTAGTTAAGAAAGATAACAAAGGACCATCAAAATTGAGTGCAATATCTATATGATATCTATATGATCAAGTGTCAATAATTTGAAGTAAAGAAAGATAGAAAAAGACAATCACAATTGAGTGCAATATCTATATGATTGTGTCAATAATTTGATAATTTGAAGTAGTCAAGAAAGATAACAAAGGACCATCAAAATTTGAGAGCAATATCTATGTGGGAGAGTACACAATATCTAAGGGGGAGAATACAATATAAGGAAGGAATAAAAAGAGTAACAAGAAGCATATGATTGTGTCAATAATTTGAAGTAGTCAAGAAAGATAACAAAGGACCATCATCAAATTCAAATTGAAAGATCAAGTAGTCTTCTTCATGAAGAAGAAGCAGTAACTAGGTTCATCATTTAAAGGGTTCATTTTTTAATGAAAAATTTATGAATAATATGGAATGAATCATTGTACATTATGATAAATCTTGTATTTAAATGACATTTGATCTATGAATAAAAAAGAAAATGGGATCATCTCTTCATATATGTGTGTGTGTGTGTGTGTGTGTGTGTGTGTGTGTGTAAGAGAGAAATAAAAGGCAAAGGTAATTCCACCAATCCTAAAGAAGCATGTCCTAATACATTAAATTATGTTTGGTTTCTATAAGCATTAATCATGAAGAGTCGTGAGATACACATTTCGACCATACTATTTGCAAGTTAAAGGAGCATGTCCTAATACATTATCATGTTTGGTTTCTAGAAGCATTAATCATGACTTTTCTTTGAGATCCACATTTCCATCATACTATTTGCAAGTTCACATTTCCATCATGCTATTTGCAAGTTCTATATGAAGATATGTAGTCTAATAACTAATTAGCAAGTTGTGATGTCCTAATACATTATTATGTTTTGTTTCCATCATACTATTTGCAAGTTCTATATGAAGATATGTAGTCTAATAACTATACAGTATAGACCATATAACATATAACGACCTTTGACAGTATGAGCAAAGAGTCAAAAAAACACAGAGGCCTCCCAGTAGAGTTCCACCTGTTCATCAAGGTAAGCAACATAACATCGGAAGTGAAACAATGACACCACTGAACATATGTGAATTTAGATATTAAATTGACATTTATTGAAAATGACATGTCCATGGTTTATCTTAAAGTTTGACTTAAAACTTTTATAGTAGAATTCACATCTAAAATTAATGGGAGGAAACCTTTAGTTTGTGGGAGAAATTACACATGTACACAATTTACCTTAAAGTGGTTGTGTTTTATGGATATTAAAACGAATAAATTCTATTTAGATCTATTCTAGAGATTGACTATAGGGGAATTTACTAGATATGTCACCTTTCATAAAAGATGAGATCCAAAGGCTACTTGGCCCTTTACAGACTTTGCCTATAGAACTTGTAGAAGTTAAGAAATTTACATTGACAAATTTACTCGTGAGAAATTTACATTGACAACATATAGAGATTCAACTAGGCTTGTGAAAGTTACAAGTGGACAATGTATAATTCTACTTAGAAGAGTCTTTAGTTTAATGGTTAAGCAAGAAAGATTTGTTACTTTCTCTATCTAGAGTAGAAGTGGAATACATAGTAGTTACTTCTTTTTGAGTGTTTTGGATGAAATGGGCTCTACAAGATATTAAGGGAAATTTCTTTTTCAATGAGTAAAAGTGGAATACATAGTAGTTAATTCTTTTTGAGTGCTTTGGATGAAATGGGCTCTACAAGATATTAAGGTAAGGTAGATTTCTTTTTGAGTGTTTTGGATGAAATGGGCTCTACAAGATATTAAGGTAAATCTATATATCTATTAAGTGTTTCAATAGAAGTGTAATAATAATTTCAAAATAAAATATTCTACTTCCTTCAATCACTATTTACATATCATCATAAAGTACCACTTCCTCACACAACAAGTCTTTGAGAAAATAGTGAAGATGGAATACATACCCACAAAGCCTCTTGTTAGAGAAGCATTTGAATATGTGAGAAATAAATTAGGAATAGTTCTTGTAAATTATCTTGTTAGAGAACCATTTGAACATGTGAGAAACAAATTAGGGATAGTTCTTGTAAATTATTGTCACTTATTTGACTTCAAAAGAAGAGCCTATGAAATTGAGTGCAATATCTATGTGGGAGAGTACACAATATCTAAGGGGGAGAATAGATATAAGGAAGGAATAAAAATAGTAACAAAAAGCATATGATTGTGTCAATAATTTGAAGTAGTCAAGAAAGATAACAAAGGACCATCAAAATTGAGTGCAATATCTATATGATCAAGTGTCAATAATTTGAAGTAAAGAAAGATAAAAAAGGACAATCAAAATTGAGTGCAATATCTATATGATTGTGTCAATAATTTGATAATTTGAAGTAGTCAAGAAAGATAACAAAGGACCATCAAAATTGAGTGCAATATCTATGCGGGAGAGTACACAATATCTAAGGGAGAGAATACAATATAAGGAAGGAATAAAAAGAGTAACAAGAAGCATATGATTGTGTCAATAATTTGAAGTAGTCAAGAAAGATAACAAAGGACCATCATCAAATTCAAATTGAAAGATCAAGTAGTCTTCTTCATGAAGAAGAAGCATTAACTAGGTTCATCATTTAAAGGGTTCATTTTTTAATGAAAAACTTTATGAATAATATAGAATGAATCATTGTACATTATGATAAATCTTGTATTTAAATGACATTTGATCTATGAATAAAAAATAAAATGGGATCATCTCTTCTTATATATATATGTGTGTGTGTGTGTGTAAGAGAGAAATAAAAAGAAAAGGTAATTCCACCAAGCCTAAAGGAGCATGTCCTAATACATTAAATTATGTTTGGTTTCTAGAAGCATTAATCATGAAGAGTCATGAGATCCACATTTCGACCATACTATTTGCAAGTTAAAGGAGCATGTCCTAATACATTATTGTGTTTGGTTTCTAGAAGCATTAATCATGAAGAGTCATGAGATCCACATTTTCATCATACTATTTGCAAGTTCACATTTTCATCATTTTATTTGCAAGTTCTATATGAAGATATGTAGTCTAATAACTAATTAGCAAGTTGTGATGTCCTAATACATTATTATGTTTGGTTTCCATCATAATATTTGCAAGTTCTATATGAAGATATGTAGTCTAATAACTATACAGTATAGACCATATAACATATAATGACCTTTGACAGTATGAGCAAAGAGTAAAAAAACACAGAGGCCTCCCAGTAGAGTTCCACCTGTTCATCAAGGTAAGCAACATAATATCGAAAGTGAAACAATGACACCACTGAACATATGTGAATTTAGATATTAAATTGAAATTTATTGCAAATGACATGTGCATGGTTTATCTTAAAGTTTGACTTAAAAATTTTATGTTAGAATTCACATCTAAAATTAATGGGAGGAAACCTTTAGTTTGTGGGAGAAATTACACATGTACACAGTTTACCTTAAAGTGGTTGTGTTTTATGGATATTAAAACAAAGAAATTCTATTTAGATCTATTATAGAGACTGACTATAGGGGAATTTACTAGATATGTCACCTTTCATAAAAGATGAGATCCAGAGGCTACTTGGCCCTTTACAGACTCTGCCTATAAAACTTGTAGAAGTTAATAAATTTACATTGAAAATTTTACTTGTGAGAAATTTACATTGACAACATATAGAGATTCAACTAGGCTTGTGAAAGTTACAAGTGGACAATGTATAATTCTACTTAGAAGAGTCTTTGGTTTAATGGTTAAGCAAGAAAGAGTCGTTACTTTCTCTATCTAGAGTAGAAGTGGAATACATAGTAGTTACATATTTTTGAGTGTTTTGGATGAAATGGGCTCTACAAGATATTAAGGTAAGGTAAATTTCTTTTTGAGTGTTTTAGATGAAATGGGCTCTATAAGATATTAAGGTAAATCTATATATCTATTAAGTGTTTCAATAGAAGTGTAATAATAATTTCAAAAATAACATATTCTACTTCCTTCAATCACTATTTACATATCATCATAAAGTACCACTTCCTCAAACAACAAGTATTTGAGAAAATAGTGAAGATGGAATACATACCCACAAAGCCTCTTGTTAGAGAAGCATTTGAATATGTGAGAAACAAATTAGGAATAGTTCTTGTAAATTATCTTGTTAGAGAACCATTTGAACATGCGAGAAACAAATTAGGGATAGTTGTTGTAAATTATTGTCACTTATTTGACTTCAAAATAAGAGCCTATGAAATTGAGTGCAATATCTATGTGGGAGAGTACACAATATATAAGGGGGAGAATACAATATATTTTACTTCAAAAGAAGAGCCTATGAAATTGAGTGCAATATCTATGTGGGATAGTACACAATATCTAAGGGGGAGAATACATATAAGGAAGGAATAAAAAGAGTAACAAAAAGCATATGATTGTGTCAATAATTTGAAGTAGTCAAGAAAGATAACTAAGGACCATCAAAATTCAGTGCAATATCTATATGATCAAGTGTCAATAATTTGAAGTAGTCAAGAAAGATAACAAAGGACCATCAAAATTGAGTGCAATATCTATATGATATCTATATGATCAAGTGTCAATAATTTTAAGTAAAGAAAGATAACAAAGGACAATCAAAATTGAGTGCAATATCTATATGATTGTGTCAATAATTTGATAATTTGAAGTAGTCAAGAAATATAACAAAGGACCATCAAAATTGAGTGCAATATCTATGCGGGAGAGTACACAATATCTAAGGGGGAGAATACAATATAAGGAAGGAATAAAAAGAGTAACAAGAAGCATATGATTGTGTCAATAATTTGAAGTAGTCAAGAAAGATAACAAAGGACCATTATCAAATTCAAACTGAAAGATCAAGTAGTCTTCTTCATGAAGAAGAAGCATTAACTAGGTTCATCATTTAAAGGGTTCATTTTTTAATGAAAATTTTTATGAATAATATGGAATGAATCATTGTACATTATGATAAATCTTGTATTTAAATGACATTTGATCTATGAATAAAAAATAAAATGGGATCATCTCTTCATATATATATATATATGTGTGTGTGTGTGTGTGTAAGAGAGAAATAAAAAGAAAAGGTAATTCCACCAAGCCTCAAGGAGCATGTCCTAATACATTAAATTATGCCCTAATACATTAAATTATGTTTTGTTTCTAGAAGCATTATTCATGAAGAGTCATGAGATCCACATTTCCATCATACCATTTGCAAGTTCACATTTCCATCATGCTATTTGCAAGTTCTATATGAAGATATGTAGTCTAATAACTAATTAGCAAGTTGTGATGTCCTAATACATTATTATGTTTGGTTTCCATCATACTATTTGCAAGTTCTATATGAAGATATGTAGTCTAATAACTATACAGTATATACCATATAACATATAACGACCTTTGACAGTAGGAGCAAAGATTCAAAAAACACAGAGGCCTCCTAGTAGAGTTCCACCTGTTCATCAAGGTAAGCAACATAATATCGAAAGTGAAAAAATGACACCACTGAACATATGTGAATTTAGATATTAAATTGACATTTATTGCAAATGACATGTGCATGGTTTATCTTAAAGTTTGACTTAAAAATTTTATGGTAGAATTCACATCTAAAATTAATGGGAGGAAACCTTTAGTTTGTGGGAGAAATTACACATGTACACAGTTTACCTTAAAGTGGTTGTGTTTTATGGATATTAAAACGAAGAACTTCTATTTAGATCTATTCTAGAGATTGACTATAGGGGAATTTACTAGATATGTCACCTTTCATAAAAGATGAGATCCAGAGGCTACTTGGCCCTTTATAGACTCTGCCTATAGAACTTGTATAAGTTAAGAAATTTACATTGACAAATTTACTTGTGAGAAATTTACATTGACAACATACAGAGATTCAACTAGGCTTGTGAAAGTTACAAGTGGACAATATATAATTCTACTTAGAAGATTCTTTGGTTTAATGGTTAAGCAAGAAAGAGTCGTTACTTTCTCTATCTAGAGTAGAAGTGGAATACATAGTAGTTACTTCTTTTTGAGTGTTTTGGATGAAATGGGCTCTACAAGATATTAAGGTAAATCTATATATCTATTAAGTGTTTCAATAGAAGTATAATAATAATTTCAAAAATAAAATATTCTACTTCCTTCAATCACTATTTACATATCATCATAAAGTACCACTTCCTCACACAACAAGTCTTTGAGAAAATAGTGAAGATGGAATACATACCCACAAAGCCTCTTGTTAGAGAAGCATTTGAATATATGTGAGAAACAAATTAGGAATAGTTCTTGTAAATTATCTTGTTAGAGAACTATTTGAACATGTGAGAAACAAATTAGGGATAGTTGTTGTAAATTATTGTCACTTATTTGACTTCAAAATAAGAGCATATGAAATTGAGTGCAATATCTATGTGGGAGAGTACACAATATCTAAGGGGGAGAATACAATATATTTGACTTCAAAAAAAGAGCCTATGAAATTGAGTGCAATATCTATGTGGGAGAGTACATAATATATAAGGGGGAGAATAGATATAAGAAAGGAATAAAAAGAGTAACAAAAAGCATATGATTGTGTCAATAATTTGAAGTAGTCAAGAAAGATAACAAAGGACCATCAAAATTGAGTACAATATCTATATGATATCTATATGATCAAGTGTCAGTAATTTGAAGTAAAGAAAGATAACAAAGGACCATCAAAATTGAGTGCAATATCTATATGATTGTGTCAATAATTTGATAATTTGAAGTAGTCAAGAAAGATAACAAAGGACCATCAAAATTGAGTGCAATATCTATGTGGGAGAGTACACAATATCTAAGGGGAAGAATACAATATAAGGAAGGAATAAAAAGAGTTACAAGAAGCATATGATTGTGTCAATAATTTGAAGTAGTCAAGAAAGATAACAAAGGACCATCATCAAATTCAAATTGAAAAATCAAGTAGTCTTCTTCATGAAGAAGAAGCATTAACTAGGTTCATCATTTAAAGGGTTCATTTTTTATTGAAAAAATTTATGAATAATATAGAATGAATCATTGTACATTATGATAAATCTTGTTTTTAAATGACATTTGATCTATGAATAAAAAATAAAATGGGATCATCTCTTCATATATATATATGTGTGTGTGTGTGTGTGTAAGAGATAAATAAAAAGCAAATGTAATTCCACCAAGCCTAAAGGAGCATGTCCTAATACATTAAATTATGTTTGGTTTCTAGAATCATTAATCATGAAGAGTCATGAGATCCACATTTCGACCATACTATTTGCAAGTTAAAGGAGCATGTCCTAATACATTATTATGTTTGGTTTCTAGAAGCATTAATCATGAAGAGTCATGAGATCCACATTTCCATCATACTATTTTCAAGTTCACATTTCCATCATGCTATTTGCAAGTTCTATATGAAGATATGTAGTTTAATAACTAATTAGCAAGTTGTGATGTCCTATTACATTATTATGTTTTGTTTCCATCATACTATTTGCAAGTTCTATATAAAGATATGTAGTCTAATAACTATACAGTCTAGCCCATATAACATATAACGGCCTTTGACAGTATGAGCAAAGAGTAAAAGAACAGAGAGGCCTCCCAACAGAGTTCCACCTATTCATCAAGGTAAGAAACATAATATCGGAAGTGAAATAGTGACACCACTGAACATGTGTGAATTTAGAATGATTTCAACTCTTTTTTCAAAGGAGAAAAAACCCTGTTTCATATATTGATAACAGTTCATATACAAAATCCTCTTGATATACCCATAACAGGTTATCAAATATAAAAGATCAGATTCTGTCTCATACAAAAATACATTACAGCAGTATAAAAGACAATATGTAGTCATATATAAAAGACAATACGTAGTCGCATTACAGAAATACATTACAACAGTATAAAAGACAATATGTAGTCACATTACAGTAGTAGATAATTCTAGTTCAATCATTCCAGAGTTGAGGAATCGAGAGAAGGCTCAGTAATGGCATAAGCTTAACAGTGGTGGTAAACTTCCATGCACAAGGCGAGAATCAGCTAGAGCAGATGAAATTGATGGATCCACAGGAACAGTAACAACTGCAGCAACCCAATGCATATCATACTACCAGAAATTCAACATACACCTTACAGCAAAAGGTAATGAAATTTAAAGCATAATTAATAGCATAGATGCTTTGTTTGGAATTTTGGGGTTTCTCATTCCCACTTGGTTGTAAAGAAAAAATTTCTATAGCAATGAGTGCCTTGACTTCTACATGACACCAATCAACTCAAATTAAAACCAAGAATTCTAAAAGGCACATTTGCAGTAACAGTCCAAAGTTAACATAGAAAAGGAAATCCCTATATACGCAAGTGAACCCCCAAATCTAATGGACTCCCCTGAAGCCCAGGGTTACTTCTTACACGTGGAAGGGAAGTGGAGTGAGATTCAGGGCCACAAGAGAGGTGGGCTTGCATGGTAGTGCCGATCAGAAAAAGAGTGGACAACAGTCCAGTGAGGCTTCTTCTAGCAAGGTGGCAGCCACCAAGTGGTGGAGAACCGGAAGAGGAGACCGAGAAGTAGCTGTTCCCTGGAACTTGTGATTCAAGAGAGGTCACAAAGTGGAAATTTTATGTTTCAACGAGGTTTTTTCATTTCAACAAGGTTCTTTTTTCAACAGTGTCCTCAAATATGTGGGACTGAATTAGGCATCCAAGCATCATCTTAACAAGCAAGACATTAGTGATACCAAAGTTGTCGAAAACAATTTATATGAAAAAAAGAACATTTTGGACTTGGCATGACATGCACTAGGCTTAATTAGTACTAATGGAACTTGGTGATTGTCACCATAATTGGTAATGAATAATTCATGCAGATTTCAATGTATCATGTTGCGTAACATATGTTTAAAATGAAAATAATTTTGAAGCTAAGAACCTAGCAACATTCAAGGTATCTGGTGTCTTCATAATTGGGGAAAAAAGGACACAAGTTAAGTGCATACAATGGGGAAAAAAAGGACACAATTAGAGTGCATATAACGAAATCTAACACCATGTTGCATGGGTGCAGGTTCAAAACTGAGTGTAGACTTGTAGCATGGATGAAAACATTCAGCTATAAGGTACAACAATATGACAATTTTCCTTTGTAAAATAAGAGGTTGTCAGGAATATGAATCCCATTGATAAAGATGCAGAGGAGGAGGAGAAATACCTGGTAGTTCGCTCGCTTGATGTCGCCACAGATAATTACCAACAGAGCAGACGGAAGCAGCCCCAAACCAGCAACGACACCGCAACAATTCAACGAACAGAACATAAACACAAAAACACGCGAAGAAACATAGCAAAGAAACATAGACGCAGGAAACAAATGAACTTCGCGGGTGATATATTTATAAGAAATGTTCGGATTTCCCATCTCTAGCAAAAATTCTGTTTGGCCATGCCATCAGTGTGCCTTCAATCTGAATAGAAGAATGAGTTCGGATGAAATTTCTCATAAAGTTTGGCCGAGCTATCTAATAGTTCAGCCGAACTTATTACAAAGTTCGGCCGAACTATTGCCGAAAAAAAAAATTCCGCCCCTGATTCTCACAAAAGTGTAACCCAAATTTCAGGTGTTTGAGGCGTAACGTCTACCAAACACTCAAGTTCCAACTTTGCTTTTCATGCCTTTTTTTGCAGCAACAGCAATGGACATAGGGATGAAGAAAAATCTTCCTCGTTGAGGGAAGAATAAGGCACACCATGGCCAGGAGTCTGCATATTTGAATAAAATTAACATTATTTCAATTATGTAAATAACTAAAATACCTAAAGATAGAGCAATGTTGGCACTTTACATGTTCTTTGGCTGGCCCCTTTCCGCGATCATCTTGTCTCGAGGTTGTTCCTGTACTGCCATGATCAGTCTACCACATTGCAATAAAATTAGAAATGTGAAAACTTGAAAACAAAAAATGAAAACTGAAATAATTTCTAAATTTACAATGAAGTGCTTGAATTCAGTTGAAATTTTTTTGATTGAATTTTTATCCTTAGATGCTTTTAGTGCATGTTTGGATGATTTGGTTCTTGCTCATTGTGATTCTCAAAGAAATATATTTATGAATAAGCGAGGGAATCATAGTGGAAATGCAAGATCTGCTAAGAAAGTGGTTCAACAACTTTCCTTCTTAGGGCTTGAAATGTTTCAAGGGATGAAAACTTTTCCTAGATATTATCTTAAATAGATTTGCATGAAAAGGATTTTTTTTTTTGGTTAATGGTCCTCCAAGTGTCCACAAACATTCATTACATGGATTATAATCATACATACATCTGGGCTCTACAATGATTATTAACCCTCTAATATGGTGGCCACTTGGTGCAGATTTTGATGGGGATTCCATTCATGTTTTTTATCCCTAATATTTAGGATCTCAATTTGATCTTTCTTAGCTTCTAAGTGTGGATCAACAAATTTTTAGTTCCCATTTTGGAGAGGCAAGAATAGCACTAAGTGTGATACTTGATACATTGTTGTATGCCAATCTTTTATCCATTCACATGATGTAGAATCATACCATTGGGGTTGGAACAAAGACCTTGGGCTTTGGAAGTTGCAATCAGTAGCAAATATCTATATGTACACAAGGTGAAGTATTATTTTTTCCCAGTGGTCAGTAGGCTTTAAATTGGTAATAAATTAATATGCAATATTTCACTTATCCATGTGGCATATTGATAACACCCAAGGTGGATCAATGTAGTATCCAAGTCATATTCTCCTATCACTTCTGTTATATGCTTGTTATAATGTTTTAGACCATGTTTGGTATGTGGATTGGTCCTAGTGATCGAGTCGAATGGTCTATGTACACTTTTTCTTAGAAAAATTGTATGAATTGACCTTGCAGAGTTTAAACACTGTAGCAGTTAAGAGAATAATGATTGGTCTTTATGATAGTTGTGGCAGATGGCTGGTATTGGCATGTGTAACTGTTGCATCTATAATTTTTTCTCCCTTGGTCAAAATTCCGACACTTTAGTTTCAAGGGAGGAAAACTTTATCCTCGGCAATCTCTTGTCAGAATTCAAATGTTTCAAGGGAGGAAAAATTTTCCTAGAGATTAGCTTAAATAGATTTGCATGATAAGGATTTTTTTTTTTTATTAATGGTCCTCCAAGTGTTCACAAACATTCATTACATGGATTATAATCATACGTACATCTGGGCTTGTTGAAGCCTATAAAATCTCTGCTTCAAACATTGGGGAAAACCACCCGGTCGGGACCTTAGGACAGCTCCTTATCCGTTTGGTATGGTGGCTCTGACTGGATTGAAAGGACCAGTTTCCTTATAACTAATGGGTTGGTGATGGGTTGATTTGGATGAGTGAAACGGGGACTAGATAACTAAAATGAAACTATCTAATTTAATCTAAATACTGATAAAGAAATTCTAAAATTAACCCGGGTATCATATATGAATACAACTTAAAATTGTTCCAATTGAACAATAACCATAAAAATGTATTATCATTAAATTGAAATGTGCAGCAACAAATAAAGATAACTCTGTTTAAGAAATTAAACAGAGTTATATTAGCATATTGTATTCATCATTCTATATCATCTACATACACTTATGAAAGATAACATTCAAATTATACTAAAAAATGATATATAAAGAAACGTTGTGAAAACCAAATATATGTAAATGATAGCAAATTTTAAAGCGAATATCATATGACAAAAGAAATCAACAGTGAATAGATAAAAATACCTTATCCATCTTGAAAGCTTTCAAATGAAATCTGATACTCTAATCCAGTAATTCAGATGCAAAATCAAATCCAAGGTACATAAATGTAACACTTTAAAGATAATTCTGCATAAAATCACCAGATGTGATCCTTTATAAAATATACGAGGCAATGGAGTACAGAAATGTAATCTCCAAGTCCAAAAATATTATAATTCAGGACCCTTCTCTAAATGCATGAGAAGGGTTTAAATACTACTAGCTAAATCTAAAAATAGTTTATTACAAAAATTAAGGATTCGGTTTAAATGACCGTCCTTTTCCTAGGAAAAAATACAGTAAAACTAAAACTAAATATAAAAATAAAGACTATTAAGTAACTACTTATGAACTCGATCTTTAAACTTGCAGGCATCTAGCATTGTTTTGAGAAGATGTGGTTGACCGACTTCAGATTTCAACTGTCCTGAAAAGACAGAATCGACAAGTATAAGCGCAATCTTCTCAGCAGAATTAATGATGCAATTAAGCGCACTGTGTTGACTGTGTGGTTTCACTAGGTATGTCCAGTAAGAATCCCAGTTTAATCTTGTCAACCCTTGGATTGATTTCGCTTTTTCTTCCTCCTTTTGTCTCCATTCTGTTTGCAATTGATGCACCTGTGGAAGATATCTCGGAACATTTTCTGAAATCAAATTTGCTTTGTGCAAACTCTCATTTACACAATCAGTAAGACTGCTTGCTGTTGTAGCCGATTATTCTGCTGCTTTCTCTGCCCTTCTGATTTGTGCATCCCAGTCATTGAAAAGTATTTCTTTATGGTTTTCATTAATAATTGGTGCACCAACTTTTCTTCCTTCCTCTGTTTTTTGCCATACCAAATAATCAGTAACTTTTTCATTAATTAAATCATAATCATTTCGTAAATATACGACATGATTAGTGATCTTATCACTTTCTTGACAAAAAGAATTCCATTGCAAGATTTTTTGGCATAATACTTCTTCTTGTCGCAGTAGTTGATTGTTTAAAGAAATAGTTTCTGAAACAAACTCTGGAAGCTTAGGATCATCTTTGTGCTGATCTTGGATAATCTCTATTTGTTTCTCTTTATCAGCCAGACTTTTTTGATATCCAATTTGCATTTCTTGAAGTTGTTGCTGTAACTTTTCAAGTTTCATCTGTGCTTCATTATTGGCCTGTACCTGTTGCAATTGCTGTTGCAGAACTTGTATCTGTTCTTCTTTTTCATTTAATAAGAATTGTATCTCAAATGCTTTGTCAATAGTTGCAGAAGCATAAGCCCCTGTAATTTGAGATAACTTAGCAAGATTATCAGTAGGTTCTGTGGTAGGATCCTTCCACAAGACATCTAATTGTTCTACTTCAGTAGCAATTGCACCTTCTAATTTTCTCTTTTTCCTTTGTTTCTTCACTACTGCTTTATACTTTGGGCTGTAGAATACATCTAGAGGAGGAATGTCCTCTACATTAAGTACAATTTCAGAAGAGGGAGTGACAGGTATATGCTCAGTTTCTGTGACTGTGCCACTTATTCCTGTGCTCAAAACTTTTGTTGTCTATACAGGGGTCTCTATATTCTGTCCTTCCACATTAAGCAATTGATTAAAGCTTTCCCATTCTTTGTCTAATTCAATTGTGACTGACTGTTGCTGTACATTGGTAGGAGGAGGAGTTATCTGCTGAGAAGTCAAAATTTTCTGTTGTGAAAGTTCTTTCGATTGAGAAGTATCTTTCACTGATTCTTCATTTCTATCCTGATCTTCATTAGACTTATTGGAACGTTCAGAAGTCTCTCTTTCAGATTTTGACTTAGATTTATCTGTACCTGAACTGCCACTTATACTGATACTAGGGGTTGGTTCCCTTGCGGGTTCCAAATGCAAATTTTCCAAAGGGATGGTGGTCAGTCTTCTTTCTCTGTAAACCTTAAATTCTTGAAATTGTTCTGGAGATAACTGCATCTGTGCTGAATGTAGAATTTCTTTCAGTGTGGATTTTCCTAGGAATATATCATCGAAAGGGTCCTCTTCTCCGGAAAATATCCTTACCTTGATTTCAGTGGTGAAATTTTTAACAACTTCATTAGGGTCGAATAACCTTTTTGCAAATTTAAACAATTGTAAGCGTGTAATATTGCTTACTTCCTTGAATGCATGTCCAATATTAAATAATGAAAATGTTCCACAAGCTACGGGAAATTGTGGCCAAATGGCTTTCTTCTTATCTTTTAAATCCTTTGTCAAACCTCCTTGACCACAGGTTTGGTATGCAATTTCCCGAGCTATAAGTTTATCAGAAACATATAAGGGTAAAACATGAGGAGAAACATAGCTTCAAAAAACCCTTACATAGGTAAACCATTCTTCCCCAAACCATCGTGCGACGGGGAGAATTTCGACTTCTGCTTCCGGGGAAAACCTTGGAGCATCTTTATTATACAATGTTTTGTGCAGAGGCAACATTATGCCATGGCAAATCTTGTAAAAATGAGGAATAAACTTGGATTCCCATAATTCCTTGTGATACACATGAATAGGCAAAGGATCTTGAATCGTCCATTGCCAACCCATCAAAGGGAATTTAGAAACAAAGCAGATAGCATCCATAACATAAGCAGATAGATAAAAAGGAGGATAAATCCTTTGAGAAACAATTCGTTTAGACCGGTAATAGAAAATAGCAGTGGCCAAATTATCAGACAATATTTTGGCCCAGTCTACAATTGTAGCGTTAACAGTAGCATTCAACAAAGGGAGCCATTCAGGCAAGATCATGTTTATGTCAGGCTTTCCAAAAAGCCTGCATAACATAGCAGCAGCAAAACAATATGGAGAGGTAAGTGAACCAGTATTGTACATACTGTGTTTATTTTTCTTCAATGGTTCATCTCTTTTGGTCCATTCCTGCGTGAATTCTGCCAAATTCGCATCTTCTTTGGAAAAATCCTCCATAAATTGTTTATTATAAGTTGCCTAAGGTTCTGGCAAATGATACATCAGCCTCAAATCTTCCGTAGTGAACGACCCGATGAGCTCTTGATCTGGAGTTCTAAATTGCCTGTCTGAAATATCGGTGCTGTCCAGCACCCATTTCACCATGTCTGTATACGGAAGAAATCTTGGTCTTGCCGCTATCCTATGCAGAAATGAACAAGCCAGTTCTTTAAGGGTTGCCTCAGATGAATTACTTGAGCCTGTAGTAGCCGCGACTTGCATCACCCTGTGATTTTCTTCTTCAAGCAAATTATACATTCCTTCCTAGGTGGTGATACCGGCATCCTTATTGCAAGAAGTATCCGCATACAGTGAAGCCATTTCTTTGTTTTCAAAATTTGAAATCTTCTCTTTCTTACCCATAAGGCTCTGTGAACGCTTTTTATAGTCTTCTGCTCCTTCGTGCCTGCGGTTTTACGAGTTAAGTGAGAGTAAGGATGTGAAAAGGGTGATGAGATAGTTTTAAATGCAAACGGCGGATGAAATATATTATTCTAACGGAAACAACCTTTCAATCAAAACAAAATCCTTTTTATTGATATTTGACAATCCATTCATTAATTCAATCATTTAAAGCACATAACGGATATTGATTTATGAAAAGATTTACATTGGACAACGAGCTTTTAAGAATCTGTGATATTGCGATCTGTGATTTTCTGCGCGATATCGCAATTTTCTCAAAGCGTAACCATCGCAAATATCGCAAAATCGCAAATCGCAAATCGCAAATATCGCAAATCGCAAATCGCAAATATCACATATAAAAAGTATTCGTTTAACATTTTTCTGCGATATGTGATTTGCGATCAGTACTTTAACGTATAGGATTTTTGGGATCGCATTATCGCAATATCGCAAAGTCGCAGTTTAAAAGATTCAGTTTTACAAAAGATATCTACCATTTGCGATGGATGCGCTATTTCGCTCAAAGAAAGATTTTATTGTAATATATCATAAACTTAAGTGTTTCTTAAGGGTTTTCTAAGGAATTTCCCTAAGTTATGATAGAAAGTTTTATTTGAAAAGGGAAACAAATAATGATTGATTTTTTTGGATTTTTTAACTAAAGGTCCCCATTTATTTAGTATTATTGCTAATATTAAATAAAAAAAAGGGGGGTTGTTGCTAGTCACAACAATTGGCGATTCACTGAAAGAAACAGTTATCTCTGAAAAAATAAAATGAACACTATATTTCTAGTAAGTAAATATTTTTAAAGATAATGAAAACTATCTTAGGATAATTCAAATGACATTTAACTATGAAAAAGAAATAAAAATCATTCACAATTTCTTTCTAATTCCTTAAGAACAAAAACATTTTTGGGTTATCTCAAGCTTTGATCGGTGTTAATAATGAAGTAAGTGGATTTCTCCAAGTTTGGTTTTATAATATACTCTATTGTCATAGGTATTGCCTCTGTTGCCTGCAAACTGTCATAGTCTCGACAGGGTTACCTTTGAACCATTAACCATTCATTGTCCCATCCAACTAAAATTATGACTTTTTAAAGATAAATTCATAAGACATATTATCTCATGTTTTTGTCTTTTACTTATTTTTTATTTTTAAGAGCCATTGTTCTAGTTTGGTAGCCAGTTAATAACAATGCCATTCACTAGTTGTAATTAAACTGAACAAGCTGGCTCGTGATGAGACCCTTTGTCTTATATTTATAAGCCATTATCCTATTTTGATATGCAGTGTTGGTAATGTCAGTTTGATTATTTCTTATGAACATGGTAAGTCGGCTCATAATGAGACCTCTTATCTCGTAAATTTTCATATAATTTCTTAGAATTGCATTCTAAAAAATCACAACTTAAATGGATGGGGTGAAATAGTTTTATCCTTAAGAGTCAATGGATGACAATTTACAGAGTTTTTTGAGTACCAAGACTTTGAAAAAAATCTTTACTTTTATAGATAACCTTTCTCTGCTCAATAAACTTATAATGATTTACATTCTCCTCAAGTTTTCAAAAGATCATGCAAATGACTGGAATAATCTTTCAAAGTTTAACATCTTATTTTAAACTATCCAAAAACTGTGATCATCTCTTTAAAAATTCTCATTTACACAAACTAAATATTTATAATATTTTTCCTAAGAAATTTTCTTATAGTAAACAGTCAATTAGAGACTTATTAACAACTTTTATTTGCAAAAAAAATTAAAAACTTTGCAGAAAGGAATATGTACAATTAAGAAGGGGTTACCTCCTTATGAAAAGAATTTCTTCAAGACAAGCCCATTTACAGGAAGAGATTCCTTCTTTCCTGTTAAATCTTGGAGTATGAATGTATTTGAGCTTATCTTTTCAGCAATCTGAAATGGTCCAAGCCACATTTTCTGAAACTTGGTATGCTTACCTTTTTCTTCATGTGCTTTATCCCATTTCAGAACAAGATCACCAATTGACAAAATCTTTGAGCCGGTAGAAATTGCATCAAAAGAAGATTTTACAAGCTGTTGATGTTTTTCATGAATAATTTTTTCTTTATCTCTATCTTCTTCAAGTTTAAGGATTTTATCATATCTCAATTGAATGGATGAAGAATGATTTTCTTCAATAAATTGTACTAGGGCTAATGATGGAAGAGCTAAATTTGATGGTATTACAGCTTCTTTTCCATAAACCAAATTGAAAGGTGAAGTTACAATTGAAGCTTTTTGAGTAATACGATTAGCCCATAGTGCAAAGATTAAAGACTTGTGCCAATTCTTTTGATTTTGATCAATGGTCCTTTTAATGATTTTGATAAGATTTTTGTTAGTGGATTCAGCTAAACCATTACCATGTGGATAATAATTTGCTGAATACTTTAATTTAAAACCTCTTTTGACTGCAAATTCCATTATACTGTTTCCAGAAAAATAAGATGCATTATCAAAGACAAGAGCGTTAGGTACACCAAACCTGGTTATGATGAATTGATCTATGAAATCAATAATTGCATCAGAATTGGCTACCTTCAAAGGGATTGCTTCTACCCATTTTGTAAAGTAATCAGTTGCTGTAAGGATGTATTTGTGTTGTTTGGAAGAATGAGGTACTATCTCACCAATAATGTCAAGCCCCCATTGCTCAAATGGTTGCTCAATATTTACCGGTTGCAAAGGAAAAGCTGGTTTCTTTTGTCTTCCACTAGCAGTTTGACAAACTTTGCACTTCCTTACATAATCATGCGTATCTTTAAAAAGGGTAGGCCAGTAATAACCAGCATGAATTATTTTGTGAGCTGTGGTATCACCTCCAAAATGACCTCCTGCTGGTCCATCATGCAATTCCTGCAACACCTTTTCAGCTTCAGTCTTTTCAAGACATCTTAATAGGATTGAATCATAATTATTTCTGAATAACACATTATCAATGATATCATATTTAATAGCCTTCAATCTTAAAGCACGTTTGCTCTTATGGCTGAGATTGGAAGGAGCATACCCATTTTTCAAGTAATAGATGAGATCAGCATACTGAGATTCAGAATCTGTAACACTTATCTGACTTACTTGAATATCTTTATTTGAATCTTGATTTTCTGGTATGTTATGAGCTCCTGCCAATAATCTGCAAAAACCTTGTCCTCTAACAATCTTAGCTGGTTTAATATCAATATCATATTCTTGCAAAGCTGTTACCCAGTTAGCTCTTTTTTCTCCTACTTCTCTTTGAATTAATAATTTCTTCACTGCAGAGAATGGGACAATGATTTTTGTATGTGTTTTCAAGAGAAAAGGTCTAAAATGTTTGATTGATTTAAACACAGAAAAGGCTTGTTTTTCAACATCAGAATAATTCATCTCAGCTCTTTGCAGATTTGAGCTAAAGAAAGAAATTGGTGCCTCAATTTTCTGATCATTGAGCTGTGTTAAAACAGCAGCATAGGATGTTTCGGTGGCCAAAGTATACAAAATAAAATCTTTAGAAAAATAAGGGGTATTCAATGCTGGTGCATTAATGATCGCTTGTTTGATTGCCTCAAAGGCTTCTTTTTCTTTATGCCCCCATTTGAATACTGAGTTTTTCTTGATCATATTTTGCATAGGTAAAACAATTTGAGAAAAATCAGGAATGAATCTTTTTACAAAATTGATTTGCCAAAGAAATGATTGCATGGATTTTTTGTTATGAGGTAAAGAAATATCAGAAATTTCTTTCACTCTATCTGGATCAATATATATACCATCTTTTGACACAACAAATCCTAAAAATTTTCCTTCATCCAAATCAAAGAAATATTTCTTTGGATTTAAGGAAATACCAAACCTTCTACATCTTTCAAATATTTGCTTTAGATCATGTAGATGATTGGCTCTCTTTTTTGAAAATACTGTTATGTCATCAAGATAAACAACAACTGATTTATTGATCAGACCTTTAAATGCTATGTCCATGGCTCTTTGGAAAGTTGCTCCTGCATTTATTAGACCAAAAGGAATTTTCTGATAAGCATAGGTTCCCCATTTTGTTCTGAAAGTTGTTTTCGATCTGTCATCTGGATGAACTAAAACTTGATTATAGCCTGAAAATCCATCAAGAAAGGACATGAGTTCAGAACCCGCTACCTTTTGAAGTATCTGTTCCATAGTTGGCAATGGGAAATTGTCTTTTAAACATGCCTTGTTTAAATTTCTAAAGTCAATACAGATTCTTATATCACCATTCTTCTTCCTTACAGGTACCATATTGGAAACCCAATCGGAGTGCCTTACAGGAAAAATGATTTTGGCTTTTAAAAGTTTATTAAGTTTTGATTTGATTTGACCTTCGAGATTTGGATGAATCTTTCTTAACTTTTGTTGAACAGGTTTAATATCAGGAAGCATTGGAATTGTGTGTTGAATAACAGAAGTATCATACGTTTTTAAATCATCATAATTCCAAGCAAAGATATTTTTATACCTACTCAGAAGTTTAATGAAAGCATTCCTTTCCTCTGGAGTTAAATTGAGTCCTAAATTAACATTTTGAGGATTAGAGTCAGAACCAATATTTACTAATTCAAACCTCAAAGTGGAACTTTGAAGTTTAGCATTAGTGACTTTCTTGAATCTGTCTTTAATATCATATAAGTCCTCTAATTTAACAACAGATTTCGGAATGGGATTTTCATTATCTTTTGAGGCAATTTGTAAATCATGATCATCCTCATCAATAATTTTTTCATCATATGATTTCTCTAAAGTCATGAAATTCAAAATGTCTTGATCATGATAGAATACTCTCCAATTTGTGACATTATCTAGGACAGATGGGCGAAAAATCAATTCTACTGAAAATGTATCAGGACTGCAACCTTCAGCAGGAAGGAGTTTAGATGCAACATTAGCTAACAAGTCAGCTGATGTATTTTGATTCCTAGGAATAGAAGAAATATTGAATGCTAGAAAATGAGTGGTAAGATCTTGCACTAGGGTTTGATAGTGTTTAAGATGTCCTGAAAGACAATGGATAGTATTCCTAACTTGTTTTATAACAATTTCGGAATCACCAAAGACTTTCAAGTATTTAACATCTAACCCTATAGCTTTATAAAGTCCTTGAATCAAGGCTTCATATTCTGCAGTATTGTTTGTACACTCAAATTCTAACCTACATGATAGCATGGTTTTCTCTCCATCTGGATCAATTAAGACGCATCCTGCTCCAACTCCATCACTAGATTTTGATCCATCAAAATATAATGACCAAAATAAAGATTTATCTATTGGCTTATCCACAATTACATCAGAAATATTTACAATTCTGGAAGAATCAGATTGTGAAAATTTTTCTATTTGATAAACAAAAGTATTTACGGAAAAGGGTGATTGTGGTGCTTTGAAGTTTCCAAGAAATGACTCGGCAGAATAACCTCCAAGAATATTGTTGTTGAATGCCACAGGCTCATTAGATTGTTCAAATTCAGTGACAGTGTGCATCATATGTTTTTCTCGTTCAAATTTGATTTGATTTGGTTTCCCTTTGTAGGGAAGCCACATATGTGAATAATCAGTTGCGATATAACCATTAAGTTTCGCAGACCAGTCTCTGCTTAAGACTAATCCATAGAATTCAGGAATATCTGCAATCAAAATATCAATTCTTTGGACAATCCTAGGATCGGAAGCTAGTCTGATAGTACAACTGAATTGATTTCGCCTACAACTTGAACTTTAGAGCGATCCAATTGAACAATATGAACTGCTGATTTCTGTGGTTTAATATTCAATTTGGCACAAACAAAAGTAGGAATTATATTAGAGGATGCTCCAGAATCGATTAAACAATTATGCAGATTTTTATTGTACATTTCATAAGTCAAAAGAAAAGGAGGAGTCTGAGAATTTGATCTTTCTCCAATGAGCACAGTATCAGTAGCATTTACTTTGTCTGGTGGCTTACCAGTTCCTTTAGCTGCTTTTGTAACTACACCACTTGGTAAAGGAGCAATTGGTGTAGCATTTAATTCTTTTAATAGCAACTTCTGCTGGTGTTTTAGTTTGCTGAGTTCATGTAAGGAAATGTTGGCTTTAATCTTTTTCATGTCTTCAACAATGTTATACTCCATAGGATCTGATACCACCAAAGTTTTTGATGTTGATTGAGGAGGATTAGAAGAGGATGGCTGATTTTGAGTAGGTAACGGAGAAGTTTTATTTGTAGGGGATTTGTCTTTGGTACTTGGAGTTGTAATTTTCTTTTTCGGAACTGTTTGTATAGGTTCCGATGTAGATTTAATCCTAGTACTTGCAGGCATAGCTTCTTGTTCTACCTCACTATCAGAATTAGGGAGAATAAAATCCCACATTCCATGCAATTCAACTATTTCTTCATTTTCATCTTCCTCTTCTGATACTGGAGGAGTATCTTCTTCTTCTTCCTCTTCTGATTCTGCATTAGAGATTGAATTGAGAGGTTTAGATTCAAGTTGATTTCTTTTGAAATTTCGGAATGGTTTTTTGGTAGAAGTTTCAACTACTTGTTTTTTTATTTCAACCATTTCATTCGACATGGTTTTAAGAACTTTATGTAAACCTTCCATTTCGTATGGGTCTTTGGCCTTTTTCCTTGAATCATCTTTGAAGTTGACCTTCTTGGATTTCCTTTCCTCAATAGCATTTTTCTTTTCTAGAGAAATAATTCGTTTTTCTACTGCAATAGCCTCTTTCATATTCTCGGCTAACGTAGGTTTTGTAGCTCTATCTACAAAAATTGCTATGTTTGAGGGAAAAGCAGTTATGTACCATTCACTTCTGACTTGTTCACTAGGCCTTGAATCTGTGTGGATTTTGTTCAAGATTTTGTTGAATCTCGCATTGAAATATTTAATGGGCTCCTTGGGTTCTGCCTTCAAATTTGAGAGATCGTTGATTAAAGTAGTTGTTGATCTGTCATTTCCAAATTTGGTTAAAAAATGATCTGCAAAAATGGCCCAACTTGTTATGGATCTTGAAGGTAATGAAAAGTACAAGGATCCTGCTGCCCCTTGAAGAGTATAAGGGAATAGTCTGACTACAACATCTTCTTCTACGACTCCATTCAAATTTACAGCCAGCATAAAGTTATTGATGTGTTCTTCGGCTGGAATGTTAAGCTCTGGACTGAATTTTGGAAGCCATTTTCCAGGATTGTCAGGTAAATCATGTAAAGGTGCAGGCATATTGAAAACCTCTGGACTTGCCCATGGTCTCTATGCCATTAGTGTACAACTGTTGAAGAAGTAGTAGAGACTGGTGGTATCTGAACAGAAGTTGTTGGAATAGATGATGTTGAGATTGATGATGATTGAGCAGATGATATGGAAACAACTGCACTATGTTGAGTTGGGGTTTCAGAAACAGGTGATTGAATATGAGATGAAGAACTTATATCACTTTCTGATTCCGATTGAGTTCTTTTTGACTTGACTCTACTAGGTAAAGGGAATTATTTCGGAGAAATACCAAGTTTTTCACTTTGAAGCCTAGTAAGAGGTTTTGAAGGAATAAATTTTGAGCTTACACTACCTTCAGATATTTCAGACTCATCTAGAGACAATGAGAATCCTTTCAATTTATGAATTAAATCTTGAACTTCAGGAGACTCAGGGTTTTGATTGTCTGATTGTTTTGAGATTTTGGTAGTGGGTGTCTGAATACTCTTTTCAATTCCTTCTCCAGGATTTTGTAATTCAGAAGAAATTGAAGTTAATGAGGGTGTTTTTCTCTCAGAATGGCTTGTGGATAAAGATTTACTTGCCATTCATAGCTCATGCCCTCCTTCTAGCGCCAAAAATGTTGAAGCCTAGAAAATCTCTGCCTCAAACATTGGAGCAAAACCACCCGGTCGGGACCTTAGGACAGCTCCTTATCCGTTTGGTATGGTGGCTCCAACTGGATTGAAAGGACCAGTTTCCTTATAACTAATGGGTTGGTGATGGGTTGATTTGGATGAGTGAAAATGGGACTAGATAACTAAAATGAAACTATCTAATTTAATCTAAATAGTGATAAAGAAATTCTAAAATTAATCCGGGTATCATATATGAATACAACTTAAAATTGTTCCAATTGAACAATAACCATAAAAATGTATTATCATTAAATTGAAATGTGCAGAAACAAATAAAGATAACTCTGTTTAAGAAATTAAACAGAGTTATATTAGCATATTGTATTCATCATTCTATATCATCTACATACACTTATGAAAGATAATATTCAAATTATACTAAAAAATGATATATAAAGAAACGTTGTGAAAACCAAATATATGTAAATGATAGCAAATTTTAAAGCGAATATCATATGACAAAAGAAATCAATAGTGAATAGATAAAAATACCTTATCCATCTTGAAAGCTTTCAAATGAAATCTGATACTCTAATCCAGTCATTCAGATGCAAAATCAAATCCAAGGTACAGAAATGTAACACTTTAAAGATAATTCTGCATAAAATCACCAGATGTGATCCTTGATAAAATATAAGAGGCAATGGAGTACAGAAATGTAATCTCCAAGTCCAAATAATATTATAATTCAGGACCCTTCTCTAAATGCATGAGAATGGTTTAAATACTACTAGCTAAATCTAAAAATAGTTTATTACAAAAATTAAGGATTCGGTTTAAATGACCGTCCTTTTCCTAGGCAAAAATACAGTAAAACTAAAACTAAATCTAAAAATAAAGACTATTAAGTAACTACTTATGAACTCGATCTTTAAACTTGCAGGCATCTAGCATTGTTTTGAGAAGATGTGGTTGACCGACTTCAGATTTCAACTACCCTGAAAAGACAGAATCGACAAGTATAAGCGCAATCTTCTCAGCAGAATTAATGATGTAATTAAGCGCACTGTGTTGACTGTGTGGTTTCACTAGGTATGTCCAGTAAGAATCCAAGTTTAATCTTGTCAACCCTTGGATTAATTTCGCTTTTTCTTCCGCCTTTTGTCTCCATTTTGTTTGCAATTGATGCGCCTGTGGAAGATATCCCAGAACATTTTCTGAAATCAAATTTGCTTTGTGCAAACTCTCATTTACACAATCAGTAAGACTGCTTGCTGCTGTAGCCGATTCTTCTGCTGCTTTCTCTGCCCTTCTGATTTGTGCATCCCAGTCATTGAAAAGTATTTCTTTATGGTTTTCATTAATAATTGGTGCACCAGCTTTTCTTCCTTCCTCTGTTTTTTTCCATACCAAATAATCAGTAACTTTTTCATTAATTAAATCATAATCATTTCGTAAATCTACGACATGATTAGTGATCTTATCACTTTCTTGACAAAAATAATTCTATTGCAAGATTTTTTGGCATAATACTTCTTCTTGTTGCAGTAGTTGATTGTTTAAAGAAATAGTTTCTGAAATAAACTCTGGAAGCTTAGCATCATCTTTGTGCTAATCGTGGATAATCTGTATTTGTTTTTGTTTATCAGCCAAACTTTTTTGATGTCCAATTTGCATTTCTTGAAGTTGTTGCTGTAACTTTTCAAGTTTCATCTGTGCTTCATTATTGGCCTGTACCTGTTGCAATTGTTGTTGCAGAACTTGTATCTGTTCTTATTTTTCATTTAATAAGAGCTGTATCTCAAATGCTTTGTCAATAGTTGCAGAAGCATAATCCCCTGTAATTTGAGATAACTTAGCAAGATTATCAGTAGGTTCTGTGGTAGGATCCTTCCACAAGACATCTAATTGTTCTGCTTCAGTAGCAATTGCACCTTCTAATTTTCTCTTTTTCCTTTGTTTCTTCACTACTGCTTTATACTTTGGGCTGTAGAATACATCTAGAGGAGGAATGTCCTCTACATTAAGTACAATTTCAAAAGAGGGAGTAATAGGTATATGCTCAGTTTCTGTGACTGTGCCACTTATTCCTGTGCTCAAAAATTTTGTTGTCTGTACAGGGGTCTCTATATTCTGTCCTTCCACATTAAGAAATTGATTAAAGCTTTCCCATTCTTTGTCTAATTCAATTGTGACTGACTGTTGCTGTACATTGGTAGGAGGAGGAGTTATCTACTGAGAAGTCAAAATTTGCTGTTGTGAAAGTTCTTTCGATTGAGAAGTATCTTTCACTGATTCTTCATTTCTATCCTGCTCTTCATTAGAATTATTGGAACATTCAGAAGTCTCTCTTTCAGATTTTGACTTAGATTTATCTGTACCTGAACTGCCACTTATACTGATACTAGGAGTTGGTTCCCTTGCGGGTTCCAAACGCAAATTTTCCAAAGGGATGGTGGTCAGTCTTCTTTCCCTGTAAACCTTAAATTCTTGAAATTGTTCTGGAGATAACTGCATCTGTGCTGAATGTAGAATTTCTTTCAGTGTGGATTTTCCTAGGAATATATCATCGAAAGGGTCCTCTTCTCCGGAAAATATCCTTACTTTGATTTCAGTGGTGAAATTTTTAACAACTTCATTAGGGTCGAATAACCTTTTTGCAAATTTAAACAATTGTAAGCATGTAATATTGCTTACTTCCTTGAATGCATGTCCAATAGTAAATAATGAAAATGTTCCAGAAGCTACGGAAAATTGTGGCCAAATGGCTTTCTTCTTATCTTTTAAATCCTTTGTCAAACCTCCTTGCCCACAGGTTTGGTATGCAATTTCCCGAGCTATAAGTTTATCAGAAACATATAAGGGTAAAACATGAGGAGAAGCAGAGCTTCCAAAAACCCTTACATAGGTAAACCATTCTTCCCCAAACCATCGTGCGACGGGGAGAATATCGACTTCTGCTTCCAGGGAAAACCTTGGAGCATCTTTATTATACAATGTTTTGTGCAGAGGCAACATTATGCCATGGAAAATCTTGTAAAAATGAGGAATAAACTTGTATTCCCATAATTCCTTGTGATACACATGAATAGGCAAAGGATCTTGAATCGTCCATTGCCAACCCATCAAAGGGAATTTAGAAACAAAGCAGATAGCATTCATAACATAAGCAGATAGATAAAAAGGAGGATAAATCCTCTGAGAAACAATTCGTTTAGACCGGTAATGGAAAATAGCAGTGGCCAAATTATCAGACAATATTTTGGCCCAGTCTACAATTGTAGCGTTAACAGCAGCATTCAACAAAGGGAGCCATTCAGGCAAGATCATGTTTATGGCAGGCTTTCCAAAAAGCCTGCATAACATAGCAGCATCAAAACAATATGGAGAGGTAAGTGAACCAGTACTGTACATACCGTGTTTGTTTTTCTTCAATGGTTCATCTCTTTTGGTCCATTCCTGCGTGCATTCCGCCAAATTTGCATGTTCTTTGGAAAAATCCTCCATAAATTATTTATTATAAGTTGCCTGAGGTTCTGGCAAATGATACATCAGCCTCAAATCTTCCGTAGTGAACGACCCGATGAGCTCTTGATCTGGAGTTCTAAATTGCATGTCTGAAATATCGGTGTTGTCCAGCACCCATTTCACCATGTCTGTATACGGAAGAATTCTTGGTCTTGCCGCTATCCTGTGCAGAAATGAACAAGCCAGTTCTTTAAGGGTTGCCTCAGATGAATTACTTGAGCCTGCAGTAGCCGCGACTTGCATCACCCTGGGATTTTCTTCTTCAAGAAAATTATACATTCCTTCCCAGGTGGTGATACCGACATCCTTATTGCAAGCAGTATCTGCATACAGTGAAGCCATTTCTTTGTTTTCAAAATTTGAAATCCTCTCTTTTTTACCCATAAGGCTCTGTGAACGCTTTGTATAGTCTTCTGCTCCTTCGCACCTACGGTTTTACGAGTTAAGTGAGAGTAATGACGTGAGAAGGGTGATGAGATAGTTTTAAATGCAAACAGCAGATGAAATATATTATTCTATCGTAAACAACCTTTCAATCAAAACAAAATCTTTTTATTGATAATTGAAAATCCTTCCATTAATTCAATCATTTAAAGCACATAACGGATATTGATATATGAAAATATTTTTATTGGACAACGAGCTTTTAAGAATTTGCGATATTGCGATGCAGATCGCCTTATCGCGATATCCATATGCTCCTATCTCACCAATTTTCTCAAAACGCTGTATATATAAAATCATAAATATTCGCAAAATCGCAAATCATAAATCCCAAATATATAAATATAAATGAAAATCGCAAATATCAAATATAAAAAATTATTGATTTAACATTTTTTTAAATCTCTGCGATTTCACGATAAATTTACTTGTGCAGGCTTTAGGATACATATAAATATGTAGTCTAAGTTTAAAAGATTCAGTTTTACAAAAGATATCTACCATTTGCGATGGATGCACTATTTTGCTCAAAGAAAGATTTTATTGTAATCTATCATAAACTTAAGTGTTTCTTAAGGGTTTTCTAAGGAATTTCCCTAATTTATGATAGAAAGTTTTATTTGAAGAGAGAAACAAATAATGATTGATTTTTTTAGATTTTTTAACTAAGGGTCCCCATTTATTTAGTATTATTGCTAATATTAAATAAAAAAAGGGGGGTTGTTGCTGGTCACAACAGGGCTCTACAATGATTATTAACCCTCTAATATGGTGGCCACTTGGTGTAGATTTTGATGGGGATTCCATTCATGTTTTTTATTCCCAATATTTAGGATATCAAGCTGAGCTTTCTCAGCTTCTAAGTGTGGATCAAAAAATGTTTATTTCCCATTTTGGAGAGGCAATAATAGCGCTAAGTGTTGATACTTGATACATTGTTGTATGCCAATATTTCATCTATTCAAATGATGTAGAATCATACCATTGGGGTCGGAACAAAGACCTTAGGCTTTGGAGGCATGTCACTCATGCTACCCCTCCTAAGTTGTGATGGAGTATATCACTATCTTACGATTACTACTCTTTATTATTGAAAGCTAAAAGATAAAGATATACAAGTGATACTGAAAGAAAAGGTGAATCTAGAAGGAAAAATTTAAATTGTAGAAATCAATACTCCATACTAGATATAGAGGTAAGATGTAGAGGAGGGAGCAGAGCCATCCTCATCTCCATCACCAAGGTATCAATGCAAAGACCAACAATAATGTCCTGTATAAAATTCCTGACGCTGAAGATTTAGCCAAGGCATCATGGGAGGAGAAATGTGGTGGTGATCAGTTGAACCCCTCCTAAAATTTGAGGCCAGAGAGAAAAATCTAGTGATGGACATTTGGTTGCTTGATATGGGAAAAACTCTGCACTAAAAGCAGATACATTTTTGTGGCCTCGTGAATGTAGTTGCATACCAATAGAAGGGGTCAATGCGGATATCTGACTAGCCTAATATCATCCATGTTTTGGGCTTGGGCATATATATAGTGTTTAGCACCTCTAATTACCGAGATACGCTAGAAGGAGGAGATCAATTTGGTGAAACAAGATCTACATAAACCTGGTAAGGTAATTTTTCTCTTGTAATTCCTCACATATGTAGAAATACAAACATTTCTGATCTTAGGAGGTGGACTTAATTAAAACCAGTGTCACAAGTATCTTTGATTCTCCAAATATTTTCCAATCCACTGGGAACACTGGGAAGAAAGATGTAATCCTCTAAGGAAGGTCCAATTGAATGGAGAAAAGGGAAGAGAAGAAAATTAGAAAGATAATACTAGATTATGTCTTGCTAATTAGAAGCCCTAAAAACAAATTTCATAAGCAAAGAGAAAATCTATAATTCTCGACAATAAAACATCTCAGAGATGCAAGAAACAAGACAAATCTGCCCCAAGTAGTTGGCAGGGGCATAAGTCACAGTGACTACTCAAGATCTTGTTAACCTCTCAAGCTATCAAACTGCTGCTAAAAACTTAGAAAACTAATCACTTGACAATATATTAGAATGTTGCTAGAGGATGGCAAGATTAACCTCTCAAGCTTCCATCCAAACTGAGCCATGCATATGTCCATGAAGCATGGAAAAGGATATAGGAGGCATAGAGCTCTCCTAGCAAGGTGAAAACACTTTTGGAGTAACCCCAAAGGCTAACATCCAGATGCATCATAAAATTATTCTGAAACTATGATGTATTCCCATATTTGTATCCATCTCTCCTAACAGCTTAAAGTTTTTAGTCTAGTACTTGTTTTCTTCATGTATTTATCACATTTTTTATATATGAAATGCATATCAAAAATTGTTACTTGTTTGAAAACTAATATTTTGATTTCATTTCTCTGCTCTGTTAGAATATTGTAGCAGTATCGTCAACATCAACTCGTACTCCTATCTACAAAGAATTTGCAATCAGATAAAACATTGGGGACATTACAACAAAAGGAGAATGCACTAGTAACATAGTGGATTTGGTAAATTGACATCTTATATGTCTTTTGGAACTTTTAGTTTCTCTTTCTTCCTTTTCCCAGATATCCTAAAAATTTTTTACAACACAGAGATGTTTTTATGTCTTAAATGATTGAGATGCTTAAGACAATAATTGCATTCTTTGTATTGCTTTATTTCAGATATTTTGGTGACATGTTGCTTGATCTCTGTGCTCTAGGTAGGAACAGGTCTTGGCATTGCCATTTCTAGGGGAAATAAACATATACTGCTGATTTTTCTCTTACTTTCCTGTGGATATGTTTTCTCTTCATATTGGGAGGTATGCACTAGACTTATGCATGTATGTGAAATATTTCAAGTGTAGTGAAACTTGTGAAGTTGGCATTATGATCTAAGATCAACTACTTAGGGAATTAGTGTCATGTAGTTTTCTTTAACTAAACATGGATGGCGCATTTTTTTCCCAGGTAAAATATGTGACACTGCCCACATTGAACCAAGCAATATTTACAGTGGCAGTTCAACATTTTCTCAAGACAGGTTTGTTTGGTTTGTCTCTTGTCAGGTACAAGATTCATGCTAATTTTCATTTTGGCATATAAGTCTCTAGTGAATGACCATTGGGGTTGGAACAAAGACCTTGGGCTTTGGAGGCACGCCACTCATGCTACCCCTCCTAAGTTGTGATGGAGTATATCGCTATATTATGATTACTACGTCTTCCCATCGGTATTAGTTGTCTTCTTGATGTATATTATGACATATCCACATTGAATTTGCTCATGGCTATGATCATTTTCATGATATGGACCTGTTGTGTACTTTTTTCATGGCCATGGTCTTGCATATTATTACATGCATTCACAGTGTATTATGTTGGCAGCCATGCTTTGTTTCTCTTCTAACCATCATTATTCCTATCTATTTGTTGACAATCGATTGGAAGTACTCACTAGTTCCGTGATCTTTAGCTCTTTCCTTGGAATTCCTGATAACTTATGTTTATTAGAATGTGTTTCGACCATTAGTTCCTCTTCTTACCTCACACATTAGGGGGTGTTGTTACAACTCTATTTTCCACCCTTGAATCTCACTAACGACACATTGCATAGACCAACATTAAATGACTTGAGGAAATCAACACTAAATGAATCGGTTCTCTTCCACTAGCATATTTTGAACTTATTAGACTCAAGTTCCTTAAGTTCGAGAGATCTACAACCATCCTCTAGCCTCTTCCATGAATCTATTTAAGGAAGGTCTCTCAAGGAATAAAGGAGGAAGAATCATTTGCATACATGCGTTTTTCATTTTAAAAGAGACTATTCAACCTTTAGATATCAGACTTCTCAAGTTGTGTGAGGGCCAAGGAAGTGTTAGACGAGGGACTAGGGACAAAAAATATGATAGCATTTCCCATTAAATTTGGAAAATGAATTAAGCAGATTTTGATAAATTTCATATATTCAAACAAAAGACACAAATATTTTTTATAACTTCAACTTTGATCCAAAAATGTCTCAAGACTAAAACATGTTAACCATCATATATTGTTCAAAAAAATGCTCATAGACACATACATAAATGCACGCACACACATAAATATATACATATACTATTATATATTTTTTAAATAAATAAAAATTAATCTTGACGATTTTTTCACAAATTTTATATAAAAACATGCTTGGCTGATTTAGTTTGCCGTTAAATTCACTAGTGCATGAGATTCAATGAACTTAATTTTTTTATCCACCCCACCCTCCCCCCCCCCCCACCACCACCCCTATCCAAAAAAAAAACAAATGCAATGACTAAGAACACAATCAACATCATATCAAACCTGAACCATATTTCTTTTGTTAAAAACATTTGTAGGGGAGAGATAAGATACAGTAAATAGTCAGCCAATGGGACTAGAAAATAAAATGAGACATATAAATACTGTGGAAGTGCCCACACTACTCTTGATTCTTGAAAGCTAAAAGATAAAGAGATACAAGTGGTACTGAAAGAAAAGGTGAATCTAGAAGGAAAAATTTAAATTGTAGAAATCATTACTCCATACCAGATATAGAGGTAAGATGTAGAGGAGGGAGTAGAGCCATCCTCATCTCCATCACCAAGGTATCGATGCAAAGACCAACAATAATGTCTTGTATAGAATGCCTGAAGCTGAAGATTTAGCTAGGGCATCAAGGGAGGAGCAATGTGGTGGTGATCAACTAAACCCCTCCTAACATTTGAGGCTAGAGAGAAAAATCTAGTGATGGACATTTGGTTGCTTGATATGGGCACAAATTTGCACTAAAATCAGATACATTTTTGTGGCCTCGTGAATGTAGTTTCATACCAATAGAAGGGGGCAATGCGGATAAATGACTAGCCTAATATCATCTATGTTTGGCACTTCGGCATATATATAGTGTCGAGATAGGCTAGAAGAAGGAGATCAATTTGGTGAAACAAGATATACATAAATCTTGTAAGGTCATTTGTCTGTTGTAATGCCTCACATATGTAGAAAGGCAAACATTTCTGATCTTAGGAGGTGGAATTTATTAAAAATAGTATCACAAGTATCTTTGATTATCCAAATATTTTCCAATCCACTGGGAACACTGGGAAGAAAGATTTAATCCTCTAAGGAAGGTCCAATTGAATGGAGAAAAGGGAAGAGAAGAAAATTAGAAAGGTAATACAAGATTATGTCTTGCTAATTAGAAGCCCTAAAAACAAATTTCATAAGCAAAGATAAAATATGGAATTATCGACAATAGAACATCTCAGAGATGCCACTGGATATTTCTAGCAGGAAACAAGACAAATATGCCCCAAGTAGTTGGCAGGGGCATAGGTCACAGTGACTACTCAAGATCTTGTTAACCTCTCAAGCTATCAAACTGCTGCTACAAACTCATAAAACTAATCACTTGACAATAGATTAGAATGTTGCTATAGGATGGAAAGATTAACCTCTCAAGCTTCCATCCAAACTGAGCCATGCATATGTCCATGAAGCATGGCAAAGGAGATAGGAGACATAGAGCTCTCCTAGCAAGGTGAAAACACTTTTGGAGTAACCCCAAAGGCTAACATCCAGATGCATCATAAAAGTATTTTGAAACTCTGATGTATTCCCATATTTGTATCCATCTCTCCTAATAGCTTAAATTTTTTAGTCTAGTACTTACTGTCTTCATGTATTTATCACATTTTTTATATATGAAATGCATGTCAAAAGTGGTTAATTGTTTGACAACTAATATTTTTCTTTTATTGTTCTGCTCTGTTAGAATATTGCTGCAGTATCGTCAACATCAACTCGTACTCCTATCTACGAAGTTTTTGCAATCAGAGAAAACATTGGGGACATTACAGCTAAAGGAGAATGCACTAGTAACATAGCAGATTTGGTAAATTGACATCTTATATGTCTTTTGGAAGTTTTAGTTTCTCTTTCTTCCTTTTCCCATGTATCCTCAAATTTTTTCACAACACAGAGATGTTTTTATGTCTTAAATGAATGAGATGCTCAAGACAATAATTGCATTCTTTGTATTTCTTTATTCCAGATATTTTGGTGACATGTTGCTTGATCTCTATCACTCTAGGTAGGAACAAGTCTTGGCATTTCCATTTCTAGGGGAAATAAACATATAATGTCAATTTTTCTCTTACTCTCCTACGGATATGTTTTCTCTTCATATTGGGAGGTATGGACTAGATTTATGCATGTATGTGAAATATTTCAAGTGTAGTGAAACTTGTGAAGTTGGCATTATGATCTAAGGTCAACTAATTATGGAATTAGTGTCATGTATTTTTCTTTAACTAAACATGGATGGCGCATTTTGTTCCTAGGTAAAATCTGTGACACTGCCCACCTTGAACCAAGCAAGATTTGCAGTGGTAGTTAAAAATTTTCTCAAGAAAAGTTTGTTTGGTTTGTCTCTTTTCAGGTACAAGATTCATGCTAATTTTCATTCTGGCATATAATTCTCTAGTGAATGACCATCGGGGTTAGAACAAAGACCTTGGGCTTTGGAGGCATGTCACTCATGCTACCCCTCCTAAGTTGTGATGGAGTATATTACTATCTTACGATTACTACGTCTTCCCATTGGTATTAGTTGTCTTTAATTTCTACATGTTCCGGGAGCAATTTAAGAGAGAGCTCTATAGCCTGTTTCAGAACCTCCAGGAGCAGAGTAAGATATCTATATGAGGTAGTCAATCAATCAAAAGCATGATGCCCCTGTACACTAGGTTGAAAGGCATGACGAGTGCCATATTTAGTGTCTAATGGATTGGAAAACTAGTTGGATGGCTTCAATGGGTATTTGCGGAAATAATTGATGCCAAAAACAGATTTGTTTTCTTGGAAGAAAAAATACACAGAAATGAGGAAAATATTCTGTGGAAGAAGATATGAAATTTTCTATTGCTTTGAAGATATAAATTGTCGGTGTATCCTTACCATTTTGGTGGTCGAACCAATGGGTCCCCTGCTAAACCCCTGAACGTCCAACAGGTCCCCTACTAAACCCCTGAACCAACGGGTCCCCTGCTATTTGTCCCTCTATTTTTTCCAGTGTAGGCGGAACTCATTCCCTCCTTGGCTGGGTAGCTGAAGGAATTTAACTCTCAGCATACAATTGAACTCTCATCATACATGCATAGACCTTTGTAGAGATAATGAAATTTAGTAGGTAAGAATCGAACTCTCAGCATACATGCATAGACCATTGCAGAGATAATGAAATTGATTAGGTAAGAATTTTTGGAAAAAGGGCACACGGGTAAGGTAATTAGGCTAATTAGCTTTGTTGGAATTTTTAAAAATAGGCTAAGCTAGGGGTCTTTAATCATGTATTAATGCTATCAATTGATTAATTATGATTAATAATGTATTAATGGTATCGATTGATTAATTAGGGGTCTTTAATCATGTATCAATTGATTAATTATGAATTAGTAAATTTAATTAAAATTTACTTATTAGCCTACAAACACATGGTAATAATGGCATTACCCACAAACACATGATACTCTCATGACCAATACCTAGTTAACTAAAAATCAAATGTTTCCAAGATGCTCAATTAGAGGTGAAGGATTCTCCAAGGAGGTCAATATGTTGGTTTGGGGCCGGTGTTATTTTCAGCCTCAGATACTTAGTGATTAAGGGCTTCGAGGGTAAAGGGTTAAGTTCCAAGGGATTTAGGGTAAGAGGATTTAGTGGTTAAGAACTTAAGGTTTAGGGGATTTAGGTGTTTAAGGTATTAAAAGTTAATTAAGGTGTTTAAGGGTGAAGGATTAGGGGTTAAGGGTCACAGGTTAAGAGGATAAGGAGTTATGGCTTACAAGGTTCATGGATTATAGCTGGTTAGGGGTTATTTTCTTAATATTTAATGAGTCAAGGGGTTTATGGGTTATGAGTTATGAGTGTAGGGGTTAAGGGATTATGGATTGGGGGTTAAGGGCCAGATATGGAATTCAATGGCTATGGGTTAAGGGCTTATGGTTTGTGATCATTGGATTCCTAATACCTGACTTATCACCACTATTTTGGGTTCCCCTATGATCGATTGCTCTCGCTACCTTCCCTCTAGGTCCTCTAGCCCCTTATATGAAATTAAGTCCTAAGACCCCTTCTCATTCTCTAATGCTAGGATTATAGATCATAGTAAACCATGCTTGCACCTCTAAATTATACCCATACATGCAACCCTAGATGTGTCCCCTTTACCCGTTATTTCACATTCCCCAAGGCACAAATCAAATATTTGGATGTATCTTGGATGACTTGTCACATTCCATGACTAGCTTCATGCATATTGAATAGGAATTCCCATCATTTAAGAATTTTTTGGAGGGTTTTCATGGCATAGTCAAGGGCCACATTTACAAAAAAAGAGCATTTTATAAGTATATGTTAGATGGATTAAGGACTATAGGGTTGTTGACAGGGAAAAAATTCCACCATGCCAACTGTTAGACTCCTATACCAATAGGTGTCATTTTTCATGATTGTCTTGATTGAACTATGCAATATGTTCAAACCTTTTTCTTGTGCAAAGGTGTTCCATATTCTTAAAAAATCAAAAAATCAAAAAAAAATTTAAAAATGTAAAGAGGGTATACCCTAAAAGAAAATCAAAGGGAAAAAAGAATAAAATGGTCAAAAAAGTGAAAGAAATGAACCCCAAACAAAAATAGACCAGGAAAGTGTGCAAGTCCAAATGCCACTACTATTTCATTTTTTGTAAATAAGCAAAATTGTGTGTAGCTTGTCAAAAATTTTGCCACAATTCATGAAGAGTCAAACTGTTTAAACTTGACTCATTCATTTTTCAATTTTATGTCGTAGAATAGAGAATAAATATCTGACCAAACAGTTTAATCTTGGCAGATAAGTAGATAGGTAGAGTTAATAAAAGGTGCTCAACAGTTTAATCTGAGCCCTTGGATGCAATAAGTGTAGAATTAGATAGATTTTCCATGTAAAAGAAAAGAAGATTGATAGGGGTTTGCCAGCCTAAGTGCACCCTAATAAAGAAGATAAAATGGTAGAGTAAAGTAGATAGGGTAGGTAGATGGTGTTGCAAAGTTTCATGTGATGAATGATGGTGCTAAATGTGTTTAATCCTTTGCTTTCATCACCAAGTGCAGAGAACACTACATTGGCAGAATTTCAGAGTAAGGCAAAGTCAAAATCATTAACTTCCCCTCTCACTTTTTCCCTAACAATTTTACTAATTTCCCCCAAAGTGCTAAGGAATTTGAACATTAAAGGGGCTCAAGGCATTTCCTTGACTTTTGGAGGGACCGGACCCTCGGCCCAATAATTGAAAAGCCCTAAGTACTTGAAGTTATCCATTATTATACTCATTCACTCTTAATCATTTCCTAAGTAAAATCCCATTTTTACTTAGGAAAATCATGCCATATTTCATAAAGTCCCTCAAAATTACTCGCTATGCTAAATCTAAGTGTTGAAGTTGATATAATACAATTTGCTTCAGAAATCTTCACTTTCCTAGATTTGTAAAGTATTTTGAGTTTTCCTTGTCCCTTTGTCATATTAACATCTCATTTTATTTATTAGATCCCTAGTGAAAATACCTTATCCTATTATATATAATTCTCTTTTATAATAATATCCCCAAAACCCTCTTACTATAAGTTTTTAGCCAAAGTTAATTAAATTCTACATGATTAAATAAAAATCCCAAATTATAAACCCTTTGGCTAAAAAATATCCATATATATTAACTCCGCCCCTATGGTAAATAAATTTTATTAATTTATTTCCATATAAATAAAAAATACATCGAAAAAAGTTTAAACATATATTTTTATATGTTTTGAACTGAAAAACGAATAAAAACCGAAGTCCCGCCGCAACCCCGACTCTCATTAAATCACAGGATTAATTAATCACCCGGATTAATTAATAACCAAAATTTCCACCAATCACACGCCGCCCGAAATGATTAATTAAAAGATTAATTACTTTGGGCCCGCGCTTTAAAACCCCACCAATTCCACATCATATCATCCGTTGGATCATTCCATCGAAAATCCACGGCGCGCATCCTTTCCGCTGGCCATCTCCCGTCCGAATATTAACGTGCGAAATGCCGACGGTTTCCAAACAGTGCACCGGCTACAGGTCAATCGTTGAATGGATTCGCTGCCATTTCACCAAATACCGCCAACTCCCGAAAGTGGTGCGGAATTTACCGCTTACCGCCCGACCTCGGTGACGTGTCCTTCCCGTACCATTGATGACATCATCCTAAAAAATAATAAAAATTTCCTTTGACTTTCCAAATAAAACAAATTTCGTGCATTTTTTTTTCATCATTTTGTATGTTGAAAGCGACTGTGCCCTCTACACTGGAAATTTGAAAATCGACTGTTAAACTGCCATTAACAGAATTTACTGAAGACCCCCATCATTCTAGTATTCAAGCGTCCATCCGTCATCTATCAGTACCTGTTAAACGCGGTTTTCCTTCTAAAAAAAGGTATTTACATCATTTCCCGTTTCAAACTCTTTGAAATCATGCCGTTCATTTAAAAATTCTATACCAAAGAACTGTTACAGAGTATTTTGAGTCTTCCCTTTCCTCAGAATTTCAATTGCGTCCACAGAAAGCTGTAAATTTCATCTTCAAAACTGAAATTGTGCCTGTTTCCGTGAAAAACCCCCGAAATTTCCACTTTGAATACACAAGAACCAAAATGGAAGTTCCTTTCGCCTTGAATGTAGCTCCATTGAATGCCCCCCATAGAGATTTGGATTACTTATCATTAGTGGACAAAGATTTTCAAATAAAGGACTTGAAGTTTACTGAAAATCCCCTTCGAATTTATTGTCGCTGCAGAGACAATTATTTGAATGGCTCAGATATTATTGGGTTATGGGAGTCTGGTCTTCCTAGATACCTTTTTCCCTCAATCCATATCTTTCCTGAAATTATCCACTATTTTCATGCTAATTATGACCCAAATCAAAGAGCAGTTTTATCCCTAAGCTAGAATATCATTTTTTCCATAACTGCTCAGTCCATCAACGATATGTTACATTTTCAGCCTGGTGAAGCCCCTACTCCTTTGACCATGGGAGAGTTATTGGATAAATCCACTAAATTATCTCATGAGGAGTTAACCCGCATTTGCCAAGCTTTCATGTGGCAGAGTACCAGCCCAAAGGCCATCCCCCTTATGCTAGTGTTTATTTTACTGAAGAAGGGCAAAATATTTTGAGTATGATATCTTTCATAATGGGTTTTAATAACAGTGAGTATGTCGACCATTTAACCCTGGTGTTATTATCTATGTTCACCCCTGGACAGCCTCCTGCTGTCAGGTATGACTTTGCATCTTTCATTGCAGATAAAATGCATGACCAATTCATGAAATTGGATAACGAGAAAGTATTCAAATATTCTACTGTCATTTACCATCTCATGCTTTATTACCAGTCTGAAACTTTCCCTTTCCATATCAGAAAACTTGATGCCCAAGGGAATCCAAGATCTGTTATCTTTTGGTCAGCCATTACTCATTGTTCCATAGATTCTCCTTATTCTTATAATGAGTTCATTGACCTTTTCATACATCCTGCAACTACCTTGTTGACAGGAGTTTCCCCTCCAAGACTCAGCAATGAAACCAGGAAAATCCTTCAGCTTTCAAAACAGTATAAGATAGGTGAATGGTACTTCTATCAGAATCATACTGAAATTAGAATTTATGGATGTGAATTGAGCCCTTTCAAGTTACCCAGATATGTTCCAATGAGACTTTTTGCACTTGAGTATTTCAGACAAATGAACAATTCAGATATAATTCACTTCTGTAATGCCAAGAAAAAGGCTCAACTCAGGATAAGGAGCCAACTAGGTCCATTTATCTGCAATTCTAGAGATGGAGGGGAAGAAGCTCAAAAGATATTAGAGGAACATTACAGATTGCAGAAAAGTTTCCATTGGGTACCCTATGACCCATTCAACTTTATTTGTGACAAAAGGATGAAAAATAAATCAGCACCCTACATGCATCGAAGAATCCCTGAAATTGAAAAGTATCTAATACAGATGAATGGGTAGAAGGAACTTTGATAGAGCAGGATAGTGAGCAGGTTGATATAAATAATGTTATGAAAGATCTTGCAAAAATACTTGACTTGGATTCTTTTACACAGGTACAGAGACCAGAGGTTGGTACTTCTTCTGTCGGTATTATTCAGCAGAATTTACAAGAAAACATTCCATCAATTGTAGTTGAATCCAAAGGTAAAGAGAAAGAACCAGAAGTACAAGTCATTGAAACATTCACCATGACAGAAAAACCTCAAACTTCCAAGGCACAAGATCAAGCACAGGTTTCTCCTATTCAATTCAATCACCCTGAAGTTTCAAATTTGCAGACTCCATCTAATGTGGAACAAGGCAAGAAAAGACAAGTTAAATATCCTACTCCTCCTAAGGAATCTTCACAACAACGTCAAGCTAAAAGGCAGAAACTAAATCCACTACCTGAAGTAGAATATATTGATGAAATCTTTGATGAAGAAAGGGAATATAGTCAGCTTACTGGTTCAGTTAGTGAAGCATATACAGGTCATAAAGGAAAGGAAATACAAAGACAGTTAAGCACTGAAGTGTCTTCATTCAAACAACCAAAGACAGATGCAGGGGACATAAAAAAGACATTTATCAGTATAAAAGCAAGGAATGATCCACTAAGGGTCCAGGTGTATAATCAGTATCTTAAAATGGCTCCACAAAATCAAGAGAGATTAATGTCAGCTTTTGACATTCAGCAAGGGAAAATGTTAATGAGCCATTTCAAATCTAAAGTGCCAAAACCACAGACAGCAGCTAACTACACCAGGACCAATTTTGAGGTCCTAGCAAAAGATATTCATCCATTGGACCAGATAGAATTACACAAGAAAACTGGAGAAATGATATATTCTACCCTTACTGAAAAAGCAATGGCAGCTCATAGATTGCAAGATTCTTTGAATAATACAAGTACCCAGTTGCAGATTGAGAAAGATTCTTCTCAAGCAAATGATAACAGAATAAAATATTTGGAGGAAATAATCATCAGTTTGGGTCATAATCCCAAAGATATAAAAGGAATTGAAGCATTGATTAAAAAGAAGGATGATGACATTGCTGCATTGAGGAAGCAATTGAAATTACCAGCTTCAAGGCATCCTCAAACTGAAGAAGTATTGAAGAAAAATTCAGAAGAAGAAATGATGGAGTTGCTCCTGAAAATGAATGAGCAACTAAGTGAAACAGAAAAATAACTGGAGCAAGCATTGAAAGAAAAGCATTCTACTATTCAGACATCCACAACAGAGGCTACTACAGGTACAAGTACAACAGTAGCAGACCAGAAAACAGACCCATCACAGGTGAATACTTCTAGTTTAAGTTCTGAAGAATTAGTAAAACAAATGGAAAGTTTAAAACTTAGAGTAACAGAACTTCAACCTACAAAGTTACAGCTCATAAATTTGGAACAAAAATATGATATGTCAAAAAAGACTGTTGCTGACCATACAAGAGAAATCAAAAGGTTGGAGAAATTGGTTAAAGCTTTAGAAAATGATCTCTCATTGGAGAAGCCTTTGAGAGAAATCAATGAAATTCTTTGGAATAATATTATTCAGTCGATAAAGGATATTTGGTCCTTCATTCAAATAATCTTTGAACAAAATGACTTGGTCAAAATAGCTCTGGAGGAAATTGACAAAAGAAGAGAAGAATTGAGAGACCGACCTGAACAAGCAAATCAACTCATACAGTTCTTAAACACCCAGACCAGACAGCGGCTTGCAGAGCTTGGAATTGAGGACAGAACAGGTACAATTTTAGAAATAAAAAGAGTTTTTACTAAGAGAACTCTTATGCAAAATTTGGAACGTAAGTGCTCAGATATTCAAGAAGAGATCTTTACCTTCAAAGAAAGGTTTAATGTTTTATTAGCGAGCAGGTTGCCCAGTCCTACGATTTCAGAAGACAAAATAATGGACTTGAGAACTTATGTTAATAGATTGGACATACATGCTCACAATGTAACTTGTTACTCTATTAGTTCATCAGAATCGACATTGCCTACAGGAAAGAATCTTTATGACAGATTAAAGAATTTATTTCATCTTGAACATGAAATAAGATATTTATTCCCAAACCAACACAATTTCTTCAGATACACAGAGCCTGGTGAAACATTAAGAAAACTCCAATGAACCAAAATAGCAAAAGACAAATGGTGGGAAGACCTATTAGAATTTTTTTAAAATTCATCTTCATATGGGAAATTTTGCCTTTTTACTGTAGTGTGAAAGATAAATAGATGAACAAAGGTTAAAGAGTATCAGCTTGGCAGTTGAAAGTGTATCAGTAGAAATAAAGAGTATCACAGAAGCTAGGCATTCAGAAAAGAATTGCCAAAGAGGACAACATCAAGCTATATTGTAGAAACTGCCTCCAGCACATGCATAAAAGGAGGAAACAGCACATCAACAGTTGCCTTTTACCCTATTTACGAGACCATCTATCTCTACTTTATTGCAACTTAGTCGTTAGTCATCCTAGATTATATCTCTTTTGTTATGAGATATTTTAGAATAATATTTTGTATAAATAAGCCCTCAATCGAATTAGTGAGGATGGATTCTACTACTTTGCTGTGACATTGATGTTTTTGGAATAAAAGTGCTTTGGAGAAATTTATTTGTGGCTTGCTGGATGATAATTTGAAGCTCAAGACTTTTTGCAGGATTCATGCGTCGGACTGCAGTTCAATAAGTCTTTCTATCCTATGTCTTAAGTTTTATATCTGTTTATAATATCACTCTGTTCAATTTCTAAATAATTGACATAAAATAATAAATCAGAACTTACTTAAATGTACTCTGATTTTCAATTGCGGTTATTCTAAATGTTTTCTTCCAAACTGGTTATAAGCAACGAATTCTTAATTGCTCTTGTTTCACTGGTTTTAACATTTTGATTACTATAATAAAGAATTCTTAACTGATCTTTATTTGTAATCATTCATTTTCTTTCTTTGAATATGTTGAAAGATTCTTGATTGCCTTTCATCCCTTCAAAATCCATTCCATCTACTTTAATTTCTAAAAATTGTTCTCTGTTTGACTATCTTGCCCTGCAAAGCCATCTTGTGTGTAGAAGATTAATCTAGTAAAGCCATCCTTTGAATCCATGCCCAATGGCCTGAAAATATTCAACCTTGCCCTTAGTTGGCGGATTCCACCATTTTCAAACAAAATCTTGGACTTATAACTAGCCTAAAACTTTCTAAGAACAAAGCTAAATTTTAAAAAGAGAGCCCTCTCTGGATACAGATTGGCTAGATTCTGTATCTAAAGATTGGTTTGTGGTTACCTCGGGTATACTTTCCTTTTCCACAACTTCAAGGAAAACCTAAGTGATAACATAGTGGAGACTCCACTAGGGAACTGAAACATTTTATTGTTACTATTGTTTGCTTATAAGCTATGGACAGAGTCTGAAGATCAGCCAGGTAGCTTTTGAAATGCTTTTGCCCTGCAACTGCATAGTAAATAAATGATGCTTCAGCCTATCTCTGGTTTAGCTTATAAACTGAACTTTAGCTTCCAACATTCAATCAGACTCTCTAGTTTAATAAATCTTTCAGAAAATCTTAATCCAAAATCTTAAATTTCTTGAAGAGTTTGCTGAAGTTGTACTTTCATTTCATTTAAAACAAAAAATCAAAAAGATAAAGTCTAGGAAAACTGGCTTTAGAAAGGATTCGTCATACCAGGTCAAATCCTGACCCTAATCCACCACCGATATTTGAAAATCCAAATCTGATTCCTAGGATTCTTAGAAGACAAGGAAGTCAAGAAATTTCTGAAAGAGGAAGTCAAGAGAGTTCTGGAAGTTCCAGACCTCTTTCTAGATCACATTCCTGTCCTGTGAAGATTATATATTTTGACGAAATCCCTTTTGATGAGCGATTTGAAACATATTTGTTTGTAAATTTTTCTGAATCTAAATTGTCTAAGCTAGTCCAGACCCACTATTTCTGGAAGATTTACAATTGAGATTTGTTTCATATCATCTTGACAGACATTTACAAAATTCCGTTCAATCTGAACAGACCTTCGAAGAAAGTTCAAACATTTCTGTAATTACTGAAGCTTCCCCAAGCTCAGCTACCTTTCCTCGAACTTCTTAAAACCAAGCCACTCCTTCTACTCTTCCACCCGCACCTACCAGACCATCATCACCTGTTATTCCATTACACCTTCCAATGGCCAATAGATATGACCCGTTAAGATTGCCAGGCAACTGTGCTGCTTTGCCACAAGATTATCAGAGTAAGATCACCCCTTTTGATGGCTCAGGTACTTACACAGCTCAACAACATACCAAAAGGATGACTGATTACTTTGAATTTTATGAAATTGACGCTGATGACGTTCGAATGAGAATTTTTGTCCAGAATCTTACTGGGGAAGTCAGGACATGGTTTAGGGCCCTTGCTCCAAACAGTATCGCTGACTTACCAGTCCTGTACAAGTCATTTTTAAATAGATGGGAGAAGAAGAAAGACCCTCTCAGATCCTATCTGACTTTGGAAAATTGAAAAGAGGACCTAATGAAACAGTACAATATTACATCATCAGATTTAACGAAGCCTACAACGATGTTCCTCAAAACCTTAGACCACCTCCGGATTCATAATTGGTTAAATTCCCTGATGGTTTTGACTCTGACATAGCATATTCACTTAGGGAAAGAGCCCCTCAAACCCTAGAAGAAATGCAAAGCATAGTGGTTAGTGTGGAAGCAAACCTCATAGAAAAATGAGCTAGAGCTAGGGCCGAAAGAAGAATGCATATGAATGAAGAACCTTCAACTTTTGAAAGAAAGCTGGATGCAATCATCAAAGGTATGGAAATACTAGGAGACAGAGTGGAGACAATCGAAAGAAATTCTTCTGGTGATAATCAAAATGTTGTGAGAAACCCAAACTTTAGAAGAAATCAGAACCAAAATACTGGGAAAAATGTCCCTGACCAAAACATCAGGCCACCATTCCAGGAAAATTTTGTTGAAGGTTCAACTTCTGAAGAGCCTACCGAGGATGTTGAAATAAATAACGTGACTGAAAACAAAAATGAACCAGAAGTTTTCCTATCTCAAGATGATCAAGAGAATCATATTCTTGAAACATTTCAAACTCATTCAGGAGAAACTTTTGATTTTAAAGAAGGCTATGACACAACAATTTATGAAGTTCATAAATAATACATTTTGAGAAGCAGACGGATTGATGTGCCAGAGAATAGCAAACAGAAAGCTGTAAAACAAAACTTCAAAGGTAAAACTAACACTCCTCCTGTACAAATTTTGTCTAGGACAAGTCCTAACCCCGCAAATCCAATAATTGAAGATGTGTATGACAACCAACCAAATAATAAACAACTATCTAATACTTTTCCTCCTGTAGGAAACGTAGAAGAAACAGTAGAAGTTAATTCAGAAACACCTTCAACTCATAATCTCATCTATGAAAAAGAGAAAAACACCGAAGACCCAAGAAATAGAGAAAGCCCAACTGTCCAAAACACCAGAGCTCAAACAGAAAAACCTTTCAATCTAGAGGCTGAAATAGGCAAAATAAAGATAGCTGTTCCCTTATCAGAATTGGCTAAACATGATGTCTATAGAAGCCAAATCAGCAAATCCCTTAACATTAACATTACTGGAATGGATGATTTAGTAAATGTTCTTGATGATCAACCCAAACTCCTTTTTGGTCCCAAGGTAAATGGAAAACCAGAAAGTGGAGGAACTCCTCCATTTTATGTGAGCTTGAACGTTCATGACAAAATACTCCATAATGCTATGCTTGATTCTGGAGCATCCCAAAATTTGATGCCAAAAGCTGTGATGGAAAGATTAAATCTAGACATTACCAGACCGTATAAAGATCTTTTTTCTTTTGATTCAAGTCAGGTAAGATGTTTAGGTTTGATTAAAGATCTGTGTGTTACTTTGGCGCAATACCCTGCGAAATTTGTTTTGATGGATATAGTAGTGGCAGATATTCCTCCCAAATATGGTATGTTGTTGTCTAGATCCTGGGGTGCTAAACTTGGAGGTTATATTCAATTAGACATGTCATATGCCACTATTTCAGTATTTGGTCAACCTAAAAGACTTTACATAGAAACCTTGATGAAATATTTAGTCAGTAGCCATGAGAAGCTTGAAAACTTCCCTGTCTATTCAGTACATTCTGATATGGACTCTTTCATCCTTTATAATGCTGAATTTGACCTTCCTACTGAGCTAGAAGCACCAGAAACGGAAACTGCAAATAAATCCACTGTTCAAATTGAAGAAATTTTTTGAAAACAAAGAAACACCAGATAATCAAGAAATACCAGAAAAAGCTAAAAAACTAGCTCCTGTTAAGAAGAATGTTAAAACAGTTGATGAAGATTATGAACATGAAATTCTGTGGCATTTAGAATTTGATGGCTCAGTAAACAAGTTAGGAGCAGGAGCTGGAATTTGGATACATAATGTTGAAAACGATCACGCCGAAGGCCATGCTTATAGGTTGAACTTTAGATGCACTAATAATATGGCAGCGTATGAAGCTCTTTTGCTAGGGCTTAAACATGTCAAAAAGTTAGGAGAAATTAGAGTATCAATCATAGGAGACTCTGAGTTAATTATCCAACAGATCAATGGTGAATGTTGAACAAAAGATCCCAGATTAAAAAAATACAGAGAAACAGTTGTGGAAATTCTCAACACCTTTCTACAAGCTCAACTTGCCAAGATTCCCAGGAAACAAAATTTGCATGCTCACAGTCTTGCAATGTTCACTAGCACATGTAAGTTACCTTTTGGGCCTAATCATCAGTTCACAGCTGAGATTAGACATAGACCTGCTATACCGGACAATCTCATGAATTGGAAAGTATTTGTAAATAATAATCAGATCAATAGTTTTTTGACATTAGAAAATGAGTTCTCTAACAGTAGTATAGATGAAGACACAACAATCAATGAATCTGATTAAGTAGATGAACAAGAAACGAATATTTCAGAAGAGACTGCAATTCACATGCTTCACCCAACCAAATTCACTGAAAAAGATATGCAGGATTTGAAACAAATGGAATTTGATGAGATCATAGAAGATGAATCTGACATTATTAATCTGAAAGATAATCATTTACCTAAAGGATTGACTCTTTTAGAAGATCTTTTTGACTCAAATGACATTCCACTAAAACCCAAAATGGAACCTGTTAAAGCTGATATTGAAGAAGTCAATTTGGGAACTGAAGAAAATCCCAAGATGGTTAAACTATCTAAATCTCTGCCAGAAGATCAAAAGGTTAAATATGTTGAACTTTTAAAAGAATTCCAGGATGTTTTTGCCTGGAGTTATGAAGATCTTAAATCATATGATACATCAATAATTCAACATACAATACCTTTGAAACCAGATCAGAAACCTTTCAAACAAAAACTTAGAAGGATCAATCCTGTTTTATTACCTTCAATTGAGAAAGAAATTAAAAGAATGTATGAAGTAGGAATTATAGCTCCTATTAGGTTCTCTGAATGGATTTCTAATTTAGTACCAACAAGAAAAAAGACTGGAGAGATTAGACTGTGCGTCGATTTGAGAAATTTGAACAAAGTTTCTTTAAAAGATAACTATCCTTTGCCTAAAATGGACCATATCTTACAAAGGGTAGTGGGATCTTCAAGGATTTCTCTTCTGGATGGATTTTCAGGGTATAACCAGATTCTGGTTCATCCTGATGATCAAGACAAAACAACATTTACAACACCATGGGGTACTTTCAAATATGTTAAGATGCCATTCGGTCTAAAAAAAGCAGGGGCGACCTTTCAAAGAGCAATGGACATTGCATTCGCCAAAGAAATCCATGATTTTCTGGTAATTTATCTAGATGATTTAACTGTTTTTTCAAAAACAGATCAGCAACATTTAGATCATCTAAGACAAGTATTTTTAAAATGCAGAAAGTATGGTATTTCTTTGAATCCGAAAAAGTCATTGTTTGGTTTGGAAGAAGGAAAGCTCCTAGGTCATATTATTTCTAAAGATGGCATTAGAATTGATCCTGAAAGAATACAAGCAATTTTGCAGATACCTCATCCCAGAAACATTAAAGAACTTCAAGCTTTCATAGGAAAGATCAATTTTTTAAGAAGATTTATTTCTAGTTTAGCTGAATTACTTAGACTGCTTACTAACATGTTAAGAAAAGATTCAAGAATTGACTGGACTGTAGAAGCCAAGCAATCATTTGAAGAAATCAAAATGGCTTTAACCAGAACACCAGTTCTTACCAGTCCAAAGTTTGATAGAGATTTCATTATTTTTTCATTTGCTTTTGAACATACAGTTGCAGCTGTTTTACTACAAAAAGATGATCAGGGATGTGAAAAACCGATAGCCTTTTTTAGTAAAGCACTTAGAGATGCATCTTTGAAATACAATATTATGGAGAAACAGGCTTTTTCACTTGTGAAAGCAATTAAAGATTTCAGAGTTTATATATTGTATTCTCACGTGATAGCTTATGTACCTAATGCTGTCGTTAAAGACATCTTGACTCAAGATGGTATTGAAGGAAAAAGAGGTAAGTGGATAGCTACCATATTAGAATATGATATTGAAATTAAACCAACAAAACTCATAAAAGGACAAGGTTTGGCTCAACTCATGACTGAAACTAATTGCCAAGCCCTGGACATTAACGAACTGGATGACGAACAGGAGATGGCGACTCCACAGATCAATTTGACCTTCTTAGATTCACCCTGGTACACTGATATCATATATGTTTTGTTAGACCTGCAAGCTCCTCCAGGGTTATTCAGAACGAAACAAAGGTTCTTAAAAATGACATCTTTAAAATATTGTATTTTAGATAGTGCTCTTTTTTGGAAGAATCATGATGGAATTCTATTAAATTGTTTATTGAAAGATGAAACTGACAAGGTACTTAATGAATTTCATGCAGGGGATTGTGGTGGACACCTCTACTGGAAGTCAACTGCAGATAAAATCTTAAGGGCTGGTTTTTATTGGCCAACCTTGTTTTCAGATGTTAAGAAATTTGTAACTTCCTGTCATAAGTGTCAGATCTTTGAAGGCAAAAGAAAATTGTTGCCTTTACCATTAAAACCAATTTCCACAGAGAGACCCTTTCAACAACGGGGACTGGATTTTATTGGAGAAATTCATCCCCCTTCTTCTAGGCAACACAGATGGATTCTTACTGCCACAGATTACTTTACTAAATGGATTGAATCTATCCCATGCAGACAAGCCAATGGTTCTGTAATTATAGGGTTTTTAGAAACCAATATACTTTCAAGATTTGGCTGTCCAGAGAAAATTATAACAGATAATGCTGTTGCATTTAAGTCTAAGAAAATGATTAGTTTCTGCAACAAATATCACATCACTTTAGGCCATTCAACAGCCTATTACCCCTAGGGTAATGGATTGGCAGAATCTTCCAATAAAAGCCTTATTAATATTATTAAAAAATTATTAGAAGAAAATAAAAAGAATTGGCATAAGAAACTTACCAATGCATTGTGGGCAGATAGACTTACAAATAAGAAATCAATTGGGACCAGTCCATATGAATTAGTTTATGGTATTGCGGCAAGATTTCCATCATCCTTAGGAGTTCCTGTTATGAAGTTACTTCAGGAGGCTCAAGTAGAACCAAATGATATTAAAAGAATAATAAACCAAACAATTCACTTGCAGCAAACCAGAGAAGAAGTGTATCAACGATCCCAAGTCTTGCAGGAAAAGTTAAAGAGAATGTTTGACAAAAGAACTAAAGCAGAAGATTTTCACCTAGGAGACAAAGTTCTAAGATGGGATTCCAGAAGGGAAGATAAAGGGAAACATAGGAAATTTGATTTCTTATTGAAAAGACCTTACATCATTCATGCTTTACAGGGGAATAACATATACTTTTTGAAAAATTTGGACAGTTCAGAAGCTGAGGAAGGACCAGTCAATGGTCGAATGCTAAAGCACTATTTTGATCCTATTTACTAGGATGTTCTGATGTTTTCTAACTTGTACATAATATATCCTTTCTAATGCATCAGTTTTGATTGGATGGTGAAGTGTTGAAGTTGAAGCCCGAAGTGAAGGCCCTAAGTTTCAGAAGTTTCACTATCATATATACAATAAAGCTACCAGAAGAAGGAGATTAAATGGTTCAGTTTGAAGATATTTTGAGGCATCTGACATGCTGTTCTTGACTTTGCACAAGGAAAATCCATCCCCAAGTGGAGCCAGTGTTAGACTCCTATACCAATAGGTTTCATTTTTCATGATTGTCTTGATTGAACTATGCAATATGTTCAAACCTTTTTCTTGTGCAAAGGTGTTCCATATTCTTAAAAAATCAAAAAATAAAAAAAATTTAAAAAATGTAAAGAGGGTATACCCTAAAAGAAAATCAAAGGGAAAAAAGAATAAAATGGTCAAAAAAGTGAAAGAAATGAACCCCAAACAAAAATAGACCAGGAAAGTGTGCAAGTCCAAATGCCACTACTATTTCATTTTTTGTAAATAAGCAAAATTGTGTGTAGCTTGTCAAAAATTTTGCCACAATTCATGAAGAGTCAAACTGTTTAAACTTGACTCATTCATTTTTCAATTTTATGTCGTAGAATAGAGAATAAATATCTGACCAAACAGTTTAATCTTGGCAGATAAGTAGATAGGTAGAGTTAATAAAAGGTGCTCAACAGTTTAATCTGAGCCCTTGGATGCAATAAGTATAGAATTAGATAGATTTGCCATATAAAAGAAAAGAAGATTGATAAGGGTTTGCTAGCCTAAGTGCACCCTAATAAAGAAGAGAAAATGGTAGAGTAAAGTAGATAGGGTAGGTAGATGGTGTTGCAAAGTTTCATGTGATGAATGATGGTGTTAAATGTGTTTAATCCTTTACTTTCATCACCAAGTGCAGAGAACACTACATTGGCAGAATTTCAGAGTAAGGCAAAGTCAAAATCATTAACTTCCCCTCTCACTTTTTCCCTAACAATTTTACTAATTTCCCCCAAAGTGCTAAGGAATTTGAAGATTAAAGGGGCTCAAGGCATTTCCTTGACTTTTGGAGGGACCGGACCCTCGGCCCAATAATTGAAAAGCCCTAAGTACTTGAAGTTATCAATTATTATACTCATTCACTCTTAATCATTTCCTAAGTAAAATCCCATTTTTACTTAGGAAAATCATGCCATATTTCACAAAGTCCCTCAAAATTACTTGCTATGCTAAATCTAAGTGTTGAAGTTGATATAATACAATTTGCTTCAGAAATTTTCACTTTCCTAGATTTGTAAAGTATTTTGAGTTTTCCTTGTCCCTTTGTCATATTAACATCTCATTTTATTTATTATATCTCTAGTGAAAATACCTTATCCTATTATATATAATTCCCTTTTATAATAATATCCCCAAACCCTCTTACTATAAGTTTTTAGCCAAAGTTAATTAAATCCTACATGATTAAATAAAAATCCCAAATTATAAACCCTTTGGCCAAAAAATATCCATATATATTAACTCCACCCCTATGGTAAATAAATTTTATTAATTTATTTCCATATAAATAAAAAATACATCGAAAAAATTTTAAACATATATTTTTATATGTTTTGAACGGAAAAACGAATAAAAACCGAAGTCCCGCCGCAACCCGGACTCTCATTAAATCACAGGATTAATTAATCACCTAGATTAATTAATAACCAATCTTTCCACCAATCACACGCCGCCCGAAATGATTAATTAAAATATAAATTACTTTGGGCCTGCTCTTTAAAACCCCACCAGTTCCACATCATATCATCCGTTGGATCATTCCATCGAAAATCCACGGCGCGCATCCTTTCCGCTGGCCATCTCCCATCCGAAGATTAACGTGCGAAATGCCGACGGTTTCCAAACAGTGCACCAGCTACGTGTCAATCGCTAAATGGATTCGCTGCCATTTCACCAAATACCGCCAACTCCCGAAAGCGGTGTGGAATTTACCGCTTACCGCCCGACCCCGGTGACGTGTCCTTCCCGTACCATTGATGACATCATCCTAAAAAATAATAAAAAATTCCTTTGACTTTCCAAATAAAACAAATTTCGCGCATTTTTTTTTCATCATTTTGTATGTTGAAAGCGACTGTGCCCTCTACATTGGAAATTTGAAAATCGACTATTAAACTGCCATTAACAAAATTTACTGAAGACCCCCATCATTCCAGTATTCAAGCGTCCATCCGTCGTCCATCAGTACCTGTTAAACGCGGTTTTCCTTCTAAAAACAGGTATTTACATCATTTCCCGTTTCAAACTCTGTGAAATCATGCCGTTCATTTAAAAATTCTATACCAAAGAACTGTTACAGAGTATTTTGAGTCTTCCCTTTCCTCAGAATTTCAATTGCGTCCATAGAAAGCTGTAAATTTCATCTTCAAAACTGAAATTGTGCCTGTTTCCGTGAAAAACCCCCGAAATTTCCACTTTGAATATACAAGAACCAAAATGGAAGTTCCTTTGGCCCTGAATGTAGCTCCATTGAATGCCCCCCATAGAGATTTGGATTAATTATCATTAGTGGACAAAGATTTTCAAATAAAGGACTTGAAATGAACTGAAAATCCCCTTCGAATTTATTGTCGCTGCAGAGACAATTATTTGAATGGCTCAGATATTATTGGGTTATGGGAGTCTGGTCTTCCTAAATACCTTTTTCCCTCAGTCCATATCTTTCCTGAAATTATCTACTATTGTCATGCTAATTATGACCCAAATCAAAGAGCAGTTTTATCCCCAAGCCAGAATATCCTTTTTTCCATAACTGCTCAGTCCATCAATGATATGTTACATTTTCAGCCTGGTGAAGCCCTTACTCCTTTGACCATGGGAGAGTTATTGGAGAAATCTACTAAATTATCTCATGAGGAGTTAACCCGCATTTGCCAAGCTTTCATGTGGCCAAAGTACCAGCCCAAAGGCCCTCCCCCTTATGCTAGTGTTTATTTTACTGAATAAGGGAAAACTATTTTGAGTATGATATCTTTCATAATGGGTTTTAATACCAGTGAGTATGTCGACCATTTAACCCTGGTGTTATTATCTATGTTCACCCCTGGACAGCCTCCTGCTGTCAGGTATGACTTTCCATCTTTCATTGCAGATAAAATGCATGACCAATTCATGAAATTGGAAAACGAGAAAGTATTCAAATATTCTACTGTCATTTATCATCTCATGCTTTATTACCAGTCTGAAACTTTACCTTTCCATATCAGAAAACTTGATGCCTAAGGGAATCCAAGATTTGTTATCTTTTGGTCAGCCATTACTCATTGTTCCATAGATTCTCCTTATTCTTATAATGAGTTCATTGACCTTTTCATACATCCTGCAACTACCTTGTTGACAGGAGTTGCCCCTCCAAGACTCAGCAATGAAATCAGGAAAATCCTTTAGCCTTCAAAACAGTATAAGATAGGTGACTAGTACTTCTATCAGAATCATACTGAAATTAGAATTTATGGATGTGAATTGAGTCCTTTCAGGTTACCTAGATATGTTCCAATGAGACTTTTTTCACTTGAGTATTTCAGACAAATGAACAATTCAGATATAATTCACTTCTGTAATGCCAAGAAAAAGGCTCAACTCAGGATAAAGAGCCAACTGGGTCCATTTATCTGTATTTCTAGGGATGGAGGGGAAGAAGCTCAAAAGATATTAGAGGAACATTACAGATTGCAGAAAAGTTTCCATTGGGTACCCTATGACCCATTCAACTTTATTTGTGACAAAAGGATGAAAAATAAATCAGCACCCTACATGCATCAAAGAATCCCTGAAATTGAAAAGTATGATAATACAGATGAGTGGGTAGAAGGTGTTAGGTTCCCGTGATTTGGCCGATTGGCGAGCCAAATGACGATGTAACATCAAACCAAGATTTGGAGCCCAAGGACCTAGCCTTCCTGGACTCAGAGAGGGCTCTCTCTATTAGATGTAAAAGATATTGGTGTGTTCGCTTATGGTGTTCTGATATTAGGCTAGTTATGAAGTGAGTTTTTGATTTTTGGTTTTTAAGTTTGTGAGGGATAAAACTGATCAAAGATGTAAAAATGGATAACAAGAAGTCAGATCAATTGGGCTATGGGGTCAAACTGGTCAAGGAAGCTATGAGATGATGATGCAAGGTTGTTGTAGGGCCGATTTGATTCACGGTAGAAGGGATCTTTGGGCAGAATGGAGTAAATGGACATCAAGCTTGTAAAAGATGAGGGATTTCAAGTGTAACTAGTTGATAGCAGACATAAACATGTTATAGCAAGCCATTAATCATGCTAAATGTAACTATGAGCTAATTAATACATAGAAATCAAACATTCCAGCCATGCATAGAAGTATAAGACCCTCTAACTTTGGGAAATGGCTATCAGACTTTGGGGAAAACACATAAGACTGACTAACAATTCAAAATACTATGCCGGAACGCCTAAACATAGTCTCTAAGTTATTGGGCACTTTGACAAACAAGCTTTCATAGTTTTAGGCAAAGGGCTAGATCGGGACTAGGCCTCCTTGGTTCAACAAGATGATCAACTAATCAGTCAAAGAGAAAGTTTTATGGACATAACTATGGACAGCTTATAGGTAGGCAGGGCACACCATACATCCTACTCAACATGCATAGAACTTGTAAATAAAACTAGCAAACAGTATCCTTAAGTTACTAAACAGCAGTTAAGAATTCTTTAGCATAACAAGGAAGAAGAAAACATCAAGCTATGAAGATTCAGGAATTTTGAGGTGCCTCCATGGGCATATCTCAAAATAAATCTCTACTGATCTATAGCAGCAAGAAGCATGTATTATGAATGAAAACTAGAAGACAAAAACATAGCAAGAAACACTATGCCATTCTACCATGTCATGGAATCCATCACCAATCCTTCATCATTCATCAAAAGCATCCAAGAGGCAGTCCAAAAATCATAACACAAGTATGTTCTTCAAAGCTCATATGACCAATATATTGATTCTTCTCTCAAGTTTAGCCTCTGATTTACAATGAAACCCATGGAATAAATAGGCTTGAGGGAGGAAAACCTCATGGAGCAACTAGCTATCCCATTGGCCAAGTCAAAATATATAAACTTGTCCTTGAGGCTTTGCAAAGCCATAAAATATCCCATAAAATATTTAAAAAACTGCTAAAAACGGAAATTATATTGACTTTACATCATTTCACAAGTATAAAAATAGCTAAACGCACATTTGGGAAAAGCAGATTTTTGAGGTTCAAAAATTACAAAAATACTTCATATTTATGTCTGAAAAAGGTCCCCTGACTTGCTGGAGGCAATTGGCAGCCTTCCCGATGTCGAAACGAGACTCATGATAGCTCGTTGGAAATCTCTCTGTGTCTACTTTCTGGCGCAACTAAAATCATCTCAATCTGATGCCTGAAAGTTCCCCAAAACTGTACCTGTGTGCAAAAAACCAGGAAATAGCAGACTGCTGATATGGCGGGCAGAATGTGCAAAAAGCGAGCATTTTTCGCCAATTTGAGGGGGCAAATGATCTCCAAACGCTCTGAAAATCACTGGTGACCTGCTCATAGAATTATGGCATCCATTGGTATCATCCTCCACTCTTGACAACTCCTCAAACTGAAATGGCGAAATTATGAGTTTTCGACCAAAAACCCAAAAAATGCCAAAAAACAAAAAGTTGCCGAAAAAGGCCCAAAATTGGCATGCATGACCCTCAAGGGTCCATAGAAACATGCTTCGAAGCTGAGGCCAAAATATCAAGGGCTGATATGCTTTTCCCTTCTTTCCGTGCTAGGCGCTTCCCCTTTGCCTTCTTCAATTTCTCTTGGGCTGCCTTTAGTTTGCGTCGGGAAAACTGATTCAGCTTTTGGAAATGATGTGTCCTCTTCCTCTGTAGCTCTAAATCTCTATTCACCCTCTCAAGCTTCATTTCCAAATGTTTGTTAGCTCTTTCAAGCCAAGCCTCTTTGTTTTCTTCAATTTCTTGCTCAAGGAGTGCAGTGAGAGGAAAGGCTTGGAGCTGGGCTTGCTCTTCTGCTCTCTGCTTTTCCAAGGCTCTTTTAAGCCCGATGGTCCTAGGCCTCTTCCGCCTAGGCTGGTCTTCCTCTTCCTCCTCATCAAACTCCCCAATGAGCTCTTCTATTCTCGCTTGCGCCCTAGCTGCCTCATTTTTATATTTGATCGCCCGTGCCTCATGAACAGCTGTGTGCACATTCATCTGTTTGTTTTCAATCTCCAAGAAGTGGTTGAAATTCCTTGCCCTTTGAAGATCCTCCTCTAATGCCTCAATTTGTCCCTCTTTATGAATTAGGAGGTTTTCGAGAAGGCGGGCCTCATTATCACTGTCATCGCTTTGGATAGGGATGACAGCTAATTCACCTCCATGTTTTGTACTTTCTCCAACTTTGCTTTTACCTTTGAAAGCCAATCTTGCGCTTTTCCTCCTTGGCATGATAGAAGATGTCCTTTTGGGCGATTTCCTCTTGCTAGGAACAACCTTTGTCACTGTTAGAGTGGCAGCCTTAGACCCTCTTTTCCTTGCTGTGCTGAGTTTTGTTCTTTTGGGAGGAGGAGACATAACTGATTTACCCTTGACATCTTCCTGAACTTGCTGCTCTTCTTGAGGCTGCTGGATGTATTCTTTTTGCTGTTCACTTGGCTGCCCCTGTTTGCCAACATTAGCTTGTTGTTCTGCTTCAATGCTTTGTTCAATTTGTGGCTCAAGAGGTGTCTCAATTTCCTGCCCAACCTGCTGTTCTTCCTCTTGTACCTGCTGCTGTTCCTCATCTGTTGTCTGCTGCTGTTCTTCATTTTGGACCTGTTGTCCTTCACCTTCTATTTGCTGTTGTTCCTCATCATCTATCTGCTGTCCTTTACCTTCTATTTGCTGTTGTTCCTCATCATCTATCTGTTGTCCTTCACCTTCTATTTGCTGTTGTTCATCCCTTTCCTCTTGCTGCTGTTTACTACCCTCTCCTTCCTCCTGTTGACTTGGCTGTCCAGTAGTCATTCTGAGCTTTCTAGGAGTAGGCCTACTGGACAAAGGTACCGAGCGATGGATAGGCTGAGTGGGAGACACATGGACAGGAGGAACAGTAGGGAAATATGGATGACTGATGAATACATCCCATGGAACCCCTTTTTTCTCTAGCTGGTGCAGGAAGATAATCTTGATCAAAGAATGATGAAAAAGGGAAGGGATTTGCAGAGGTGGGGCCTTCTTCTGGACAGTAGATGCCATTTTCTCTATGCTCTTGAACAAAAAGTAAGGGAGGTTTAGTTGCCTGCTTCTAGTAAAGTGCATCAATAAACGGACATGATAGGCATAAATTCGATCAAACCTCCCTTCACAAGTGAAATATTTCATTATGGCTTTCATAAGCGGAGCATAGCTGTCAAGGAGATATGAAAAATGGAAAATAACAGTGACAACCTCTTTATGTTCAGGCTTGAGGAAAGGTTTGTAATCCTCTAAGTCAAGATGAGCTTGTTTAAACCATTTTTCGCCATGATATGGGATCTTGGTGGCCTTGGACACATACCTTGGAGAAATTTTGAAATCAAGACCCGCCACTTGGAAGTGTTTTTCTTTGAATCTCAGGGCGCACAAGTGAGTTAATGGCGAAAAACTCTTGACTTCTTCTATCTTCTGGCAGAAATCAAGGCAGCCTACTTCATGGAAGTTGAAAAGTACAGATGGATGAGCATTAATCTCTTCTGTAGAGATGGGCTCATATCTTTTATGTGGACTGCTCCTGCTGTCTTGCCTTGGAGGCATTTTGACCTGAATATGCTTTGGAAGAGGTAAACTGCCTTCACTGTATGTAAAATGTCCTGTTGGAGTCAAACTGTGTTACTTTACTTCTTTGACAGATAGACAATGAGATTTGGATGTCTTGCAACAAGTTTTTTGTAATACACAACTTCTGCTTTCTTAAAACTAGCCTTCTACCTTTGAATGTACCTCAGCCAGGCAGATTTCTTAATAAGATATCATATAGTAAAGAGGAGACAGACTCCTGTGTAAATTTCCTGTGCACAGTGTGGAGAAATCACTTTTCCTTGTGAATTTGTTTAGAGGCCAATCAACACACCTGTATCTTTGTCTCCAAGGTAAAATTCAATCATTCACAACCTGCTCTTCTTGAAGTGCAAAATAAAACAACAGACTTATGGATATGCAGTCAAACTTCAGTGTAGGTATACAGTCAAATTTTGTTGTTTGAACAAGGTGACAGAATTTGGAAAATACCTCAAAAGGTTTCAACAAGGTCTGCAAGAGTCTCTACCTTGCCAAATAGGCAAGATCTCTTACCAATATAACAACTCTGGTTATGTTAAAGAAACCTTCACTTTAGATGGATAACAGCTTCAATAATCTTGAAAAACACAAGGCAATCAACCAACAAACACAGTGAATATTGTCGCTTTGTGAGGAGCGTGAGCAGCCTTCCCCTGTAGCTTCAACCTGTAAACTTCTGCTTGATCAAGAACCCTTTCTCCTATTAAACCTCACTGTTTTCTATATGTGTGTCACTCCACCAAACAGGATCATACACATACAAATTTAACCTTCAGTGTGTGCATACATCCAAACTCACTGTTATGGAACAATGGTGACAGTCTTTGAAACAAGCTTTATAGTTTTAATAAGGGCTGTAGCAGCTTATTTCTTCCCCATAATCTAAGATCCTGTTAAATATGTAAACCCTGTTCCTTTGTAGAAAAAGCCTCTGTCCTATCTGAACGCCAACTTGTGTTGAAATAAGCTTGAATGAACAAAAACAGTCAAGTTAAAAAACTTAGGATTAAAACTGCCCTTTCTGTAGTTTATGGATTTAACCTCTGTCCTTTGATGCTGTGAAAGTATAGGATCCCTGATCCTTTTAAAGTGAAATCATCCTGCTCTTAGTTTCAAAACCAGTTATCTCCTGTAGGTGCTTTTGAATGACACAGCCATCATTTTATTACAGCTTTACACCTCAAAATCTCATGCAGCAAACACTATTTCTTCAACTATGGTGACGAGGTTTTGAAATTTTTGAATGTAGAGTGGTGAAAATTTGTAGCAGTTTAACAGTGAATAAGCTTGTTTCAAACCTCATTTCGGCTCCAAATACCATCAAACAGTCACAAATTTTTAGGGGCAAAGTGTGTAAATACCGCAAAACACGAAGCACAAATCTTGTGGGGCGCTGGAGGTAGCTCTGGAGCTCCTTAGGCCTGCGCGGCACTCTTCAGAGAAAGAACGGCGCGTAGTTTACCTACGGGTGGCCCTGTCGGGTCGGGTGTCGGGTCGGGCGGGCGCCGTGTATAGGCGCGTCGCATGATTGTACAGGTGCGTCGCGCCAACACTGACCCCGCATTGAAAAAATTCGCCAGGCGTGTCACGCGGTGTTTGAACTGCGCAACTTCTGCAATTTGACCCGAAGTTTGCTTTGCTTGATGCTGAGGGTAACAAAAAGACTTTGCCTCGTTTTGACAATGAAAATGCACTATTCACCTTACCTTATTGACATAAAACAAAATTCTCCAACGGTCGCTTGGTCTTTAAATGTAAAGTGAAATTTTTGTTTGGCTTTTTTGCAGGGTTTTCACAGTCTTTTTGATCCTTTTTAATAACCTCGGTGCATTCCATATCTGCGTTGGAGATTTGCCACACTTTTGGACCGTGTCAATCATGGATCAACCTCTTTATAAAAACAAAAATGGCTTAAAAAGCCAGAATTTCGTCTCACTTATACACAGGTGTTAGAAAAGTGACTTCCAGCTTTGTCCCTTGGGTGATACTTTGACACCGAACTTCAAACTTTGAAAAATAACTCCATAGCCTCCACATCATTTCTGCCACTGTTTTTAAAGATGTTGGTGATATTTATGATGTAAAACAACCCCTCTTTAAAAATGTCAAGGAAATACCTGAATGCTAATTTGTTTCTGAAAGGACAGGGTTTTGCACTGTCAACTTGCTTTGACAACCCCAGAGTTTACTTGCGTCTTCAAACCTTTTCTTGCTGTAGGTGCCAAACTTGCTGGTCTTCTTGGACTTGATCTAAGAAAAGCTCACCCTTTCAACATACTTTCTTTCTTATACCATTTATGATATCTCTGTCTTTTTTTTGAATAATGAGAAAGCTGTATTTGTTTTAAAACTCCCAAAACACTGACAACCTATCAAAACCACTTCTTTGTCTATTCATAACTGGTATACTTATTCACAATGTCCATCTTGGGAACCAATCTTGAATAGCCTCCCATTGTTTGTGATGTATATCTGAAAGGATAAGCTTGTGAAGCAGGAAAAGCAGGGTTCTTTGAAACACAGTTATCAATTGATTTGATCAGTGCATTTGACCTTTTTGTAATAGAACCATTCCAAAGCTCAACTTTGTCCACTGTTTTACTTTCTTGGTGATATTTTAAAAGAGAAAACCACACAAGGTCTGTTGAAGAGCTTTGAAAGCCATTTTGTCATTTTAAAAGGAGATGGTCTGTCTTCTTCCAATTTGTTCGATAATTTCTGCTTCCAGGCGATTTATGAGCTCCTTTTTTTATTGCAAGTGCCATATTTTGGCTGCATCCCTTCATACCATATTTCTCTGTTTACTTGAAAGGTGCTCCTTTAGACTTCTTGGCATGTGACAGTAAAGTGACTGTGTGGCCACTTCTCCTAAGGAAACTACCCTTTTTGTATCAATGACCTGCATATATTCAATATTGTCTCCTGTCCACTATAGATATAGTTTGACAGACATTTCCATTTAAATAGGAAAACCAATACTTTTGAATCATAAACACTATATTTTACCTATGTACATACTTTTGCTTTCTTTCTTTGTTTCTTTCCACTGCACCTTTTGACCAATCAGTTTTTAACAACCCTCAATGCCTTGGCCATCTGCTCATAAATGGAGGAGGCCCTTCACTGAGCAAAGTATCTGAAGATTATTTGATAAGGCTGCATGACAAGGGTTTGCTTGGATTATGATGGTAAGCAACAAACTTGAAAAACATCAATACTGGCACCCCTGCTTGCAACCACCACTGTGCTTCAGAAAAACCCTAGTCAAAGTGTCACTGTCTCACTGTACTGCTTTGAGGGGAACTGAGATGTCATTATTTTCTTTGGTCATCTGATGACAGATTATTTGAAAGAAAGTCTCTGTGAATATGGAGGTCAGCGCTCTTTGAAAAACAAACACCTTTTCTTCTGCCTGTGTGATGACATGATTGTCAGCATCTCTTCAATTTAGTCTTGTGGAAAAGCAGGTTGCTTATGATCAGGATTGTTTTCACTCATGATGTGCCTCTCTAAAGTTTAACAATTCATATGATTTGAAAAGTTCAAATGACTTCCTTTATCAGACCAAACTCTGTTTTCCTCTGAACTTGCATACTTCAGACTCTATCCCTGTCATGATCATCACTCACATTCAGAAAACCTGGAGTTATTGTTTCACTGTTCAGTAAAAGGCAAACCTGGGTTTCTGCATTCCTTTAAGTCAATACTGGCCAGCGCCCTCTGCTTGTAGATGAAGGAGGCGCCCTAACCCTCTGCTTGTAAATGAAGGAGGTTCTGGGCCATGACAATTTACCAGTTTGCTGTGACAGTGGTGTCTTTCTCTTATTGTGATTTTCATGCTGAAAAGAGGCTGCAAGATCTTGATGAGTGACTCTTTGTTTTGCAGATTCATCTCAGGCTCATGCTACATTTAGAAGCAGCTGTTCTTCTAACTGTAGATTCAAGAATGTTCTCCTGAGATGAAGTTATATTTTCTGTCTTTGCAGAATCCATAAAACACTGTGAAACACCTAGTAATCAGTTTGAGACTGTGGTTTATGCAGTGCTGAGACCTAGGGGTATAAGTGGCGCGACTTACAGCTATTATCAACTTGATTTGCAGAGTGAGAGGTCAGTCATGATTGGTCTGTAGCAGATGGAGGCTTTTTGGCCTTTTGATGATTGCCAAGGGTAGAATGTCTTAAAGCGCCACTTCCTAACATAGGGGAGGCTCTTGAAACAGACTTGGACTTTTCCTTTTGGAGCTGATGGACAGACCAGGGGGGCTGAAACTAGAAAAAATAGTGATAATGGATTTTGACTTTGACATGGGCGGACTGATAAGTAAAAGGGCGAAAAAAGTTTTATGAGGGTTTTCTAGATGACAGATTGACATATGGAATTCAGCTTCTAGAAAACTCAGTTATGGATATAGTCATCACTAACATGTAAAAAATACTGATGGCTAACAATGGCTCCATTTGGGGAGGGTAGCTCCTCGTCAGGAGTTGTCCAGAATTCAGATCTTTGGCTTATGAAGACCAGTGCCTTATCCATTGGCGCAAAATTTACCCTTCTTTTGATGTTATTTCTGAAAAGTGACAGCATGGTTAACATCAATGATACTTCTACCTACCCCACTATTTTTCCTAACATTTTTTCTTCTTTTTGGCGCATTTGAACTAGCAGCCTTTTGACAATGTATATTTTTCTTTTTGCAAAATGAACCTATCTATTTCTACTCTTATATCTGCCGGGAGTTCAGATTAAGCTGATGAACTCCTTCATTGCTCTACCTATGCTAGATCGACTGTCAATATTAAGCAGTTTGACAGGATTTTATTCTCTAATCTACAACATGAAATTTAAAATGATCAAATCAGGATTAGGCAGTCTGATTTGTCATGCATTTGCGGCATAAAGACAAGTTGCACACAAATGTTATTTTGCAACAAAAGGAAACTAGACAAGCGGGGCTAAGATGTACAATGTGTTTTTCATCCCTCGCTTCTCTCTTTGGTTCTGTTTTAGGCATGTGGAACCAGAATCTCTCCCTAATCTAAGCTCTGTGATAAGTCAATCTTACACAATGTTGACTGTCTTTGCACTCACTAACTTATCAGCAAATAAATTTAAACATGATCAGCTATGATTAGGCTAGATAGCTGAACAAGACATCGAAGTACTAGTAGCGGCATTTAGGCTTGCTCGCTTTCTGAAAGACTATTTTTTGGAACATGGGGCCTTTGTTCTATCTTCACTCGCCCTCTTTTCTGTTTTTTACTGTTTTTGACTTTTCTATCTTTTACTGTTTTTGACTTTTCTATTTTTTCAATATTTCAAACAATGGTATGTACAATGACTGAAAGTGTTCCAAACTCAAAAATCTTGGAAATGACGGAATTTAAGCATCTTATCCTCGTAAGGATCTCCTCTCACCCTTGGCCCACTTAACTCTTGAAAAGAAAAATTTGGGAAATTCTCTCTCTCTAACATGACATAAGGATTCATGCAAGAATCTCTGAACAGCCCGGTATCTTCCCTTTGCACCTCTCTGAATATCTGATTTCCACTCCTTTCCTTACTGTATGCTTTCCTCAAGTAATGCATGTATTCTTGGTCATTCTTAAAATAGATAATGACATCATCAAGGTATGCAAAAATGCAGAAATTTAAAACTGGGAACATGGCCTTCATGAACAGATTTCTGATATTAGGTGGTTTTGCAATTTTGAACTTGAAATCTGATCTACCTCTCACAAACTTGAAAAAATCTTTAATCTTTCTACTTTGCAAGGGAATCTTATGATCATGACCTGAAACATCATCTTGCGAAAATATATGATTAAAAGCACTTTTATTTGGTAAATCATGGTCTTGGGTAGAAAAAACATATTTTCTGTTATAGGGATATGCAGTATTACTTCTAAAATCAAAGCAGACTCTATGGCCATCTGTTTTATCCCTGATTATTTCAGTTTGTTTCAGATTGTTGTGTTTTCTCTTGTCAAAGCTGTTCTTTGAGGGGAAGGTATTGACATAGTAGTTTCCCTTGCTTTTTCTGTAGAAATTGGTATTCTGCATGAGATTTCTGATTTTAGCATTTCTAAGTTCTTCATGAAAAGACAGAATATGAGCCAATTTCAGTAGTTCAGGTATGCTGGGATTGCAACTGTCATCCTTGCTCATAAGAAGTTTATCTGGCATTTTCTCAAGATGTTGAGCTGCTGAGGTTATGGTCAAAGTTTCATTTGCAGTAGGAGGTTTACATGATGGTAAATCTTTGAGGTATGGTAGAAACATTAAACTCCCTTACTCCCGGGTTCCAAATAGGTTTATGATGTGTAGGTCTTCTAAAGCCTTTACCCGGAAGAAGTTTCCACAAGTCACTGTTGGTGTTTGACTAAAACTAGAGCAATTTGCTTGATAGTACATAAGAGTTTGTGCTTCTTGTTCTAATCCTACTTCAGAAAGGGAAAACTTACTTTCCTCAAAACACAACTGTTCATGATCATGGTAGTTTTGAGTGTCTAGTTCATCATAAGGCACCAGGGACAGCTGATGTGGTGGATCTAAGTCTACATCAGTTTCCTCTGACTCTTCCTCCATGTTTTCATCAATATGCATAATGAAAGAGTTCAGGTCGGAACGCAAGGAACACATTGGAATGTTGTCTGGCCTATCTTGACTGCTAATCATTATTTCATGTGTGATTCGCGGTAGAGTATTCTGGTCTGGCCAAACACAGGAATGGTGGCATATTACATGTCCAGTTGGATATTCCCTTGGAGTTTGGCTCCCCAAGATCTGGATAGAAGCATCCCGTACTTGGGAGGAATGTCTGCCACTACTATATCCATGATCAGATGTTTCGCAGGTATTTGGGCCAGACTGAAACAAAGGTCTTTGATCAAACCCAGGCATTGGACTCTACTTGAATCAAATGAATACAAGTCTTTGTATGGTCTTGTGATTTCCAAGCCTAATCTTTCCATTACTACCTTCGGTATAAGATTATGCGAGGCGCCGGAGTCTAGCATGGCATTGTGGAGGATTTGGTCGTGGATGTTTAGGCTAATGTAAAATGGAAGAGTATTTCCTTCTTGGAATTTTCCCTCTATCTTTGGACCAAACAAAACTTCAGGAGTGTCATCAGCCGGATTAACAGTGTTTGCATCATTTTCTAGATTTAAGACTTTTAGTACTTGGGATTTATAAGAGTTTTGGGCAATGAGTTCAGTAAGAGGCATGGTGATCTTGATCTTGGCGATTTCGCCTTCAAAGCTAAAAGGCAACTGAAGTTTAGATGTGTTTGTTTCATCTTTTTCAGCCACGACCCTCTCTATGTTCTGAGTTTGTTGACCTTGTTTCGGGATTTTGTTGGCCATAGTTGCTTCGGTGACCTTAGTAGAAGTACCAGGAGTATCTGAGAGAGGCCTAGCTTGGGTAACTTTAGCTTTGTTTTGGTCAGTTTTTTCAACCTTAATTTTGTCAATGCTTGATGCTTTCTTAAGGATGGTATCAGGGGCTTTAGTAGTATCTGAGTTACCTTTCTTGGAACTATCTTGGTTTCTTTTGCTTCTAAGGTCATACTGCCTGTGGGCTTCCATAATGGCATTCTGAAAATCTATGACAGGGTCATTGAGATCTTCATAGTTGGTCTCATCCTGATTAGGAGAAAAGAACGCTTGTTCTTCTTCTGTGAGGTACACCTCACTCTCATTATCAGATCCTATGAGGTTTAAATGATGTTCATCAAGAGGTTCTGAATCCCTGTCATCTTCTTCCACATAGTTTTCATTGAATGGTGGCCTAATATGTTGGTCATTTTCCCTTGGTCTGTTTTGAGGTTGTTCCCTCCTAAAGTTTTGGTTTCGGTTTCTGTTTGGAGGGTTTGGCTGGTTGTCCCTAATAGGCGCCTTTTCATTTATCTTTTCCCACATTTTGGCCATGGATTTGACTAAGTAATCTATTCTGGGATCTAGGGAAGGTGATGAAGTGGAGACCTCATCCTTGTATGTGACCTTTCTTTCTGATCTAGTCCTGGCCCTTTTTTCTGCTAAGTTGGCATCTGCTTTTATGGCTATTTGTTGCATCTCCTCTAAGGTAGGGGGATCCTTGTCTCTCAGATGATATGTCATGTCTGGATCGAACCCCTCGGGGAATTTTGCCAAGGCTAAACCAAGTGGGGGTTTGAAATGAGGTGGTAGGGAGTTATATACACTGTTGAACCTAGTGCAGTAAGCTTGAACACTTTCCCCATTTTCCCGTTTTAGATTGTTATATTCTGACAGGATTTGAATGGGGTTTCTTCAGATTTCCCACCTATTTCTGAAGACTTGATGTAGTTCTGAGATATCATGGATGATGTTTGGAGTCAAGCTTTTGAACCACGCTTTGGGTTCACCACCAAGACTTTGGGCAAATATTCTCATTCTGACAGTCTCTTCTTGTACCTCCAGGTATTCATAAGCATCAGTCATCCTACGTATATGTTGTTGAGGTGTGGTGGTGTCTTCTCTAGTAAAGTGTGGGATTTTGCCTTGATATTTATTTGGGAGAGGAGCCAAAGGCGGTGGCAACACCAAAGGTGCGTACCAGGCTGCCATGACGGGAGCTAATGGATGATGTACAAGATGAGGACTAGTAGGCTGAGATGAGGTGGTTTGAACAGTGGTGGTTTGACCAGGTGTGGCGGATGAACTTGGACTAGTGATCTGGTTTTGAGCAGATCTGGGATGATAGGAGCCAAACTGATAGAGAAGCTGGAAGTCAGGAGGAGTGGTAGGTGGAGCTTCTCTAATAGGACTCTGTGGTGGGCTTAGGGGTTCAAGATCGTCAAAGTTTATCTTACTATATGATTTGCTTCTGGGAAGAGTTTGTGATGACTCTAATTCAAAATATGAATCTGTTAGGATAGTAAGATGTTTAGGTACAGATCTTGTTTTACGGATGGATCTACCAGTAGCTAGATGATCAGTTTCAGAAGCTTGCCACAGGATCTTCTCTGGGTCATCTACTATGATAGGAGGGTTTGGGTCTGGATGGGATCTGGTGTTGACTCTTCGTGAAGCCAGATTTTAGATCCAGAGTTTAGAGAGAATGGTATTGGTGAATGTTCTGGATGAGTGGTTTTTCTAAAGCTTTACTAAGGTGAAGGATGGTAAAAAATAAAAGGGATGGATTAGTGGAGTCGCCAGGTGGAACTGGGTTGTTTTTGTGAAGATAGATATGGTCCACCACCGGTAACTAATCTGGAAATGTTTTTGGATTTTCTGAGTTTTATGTGCAGCCTATGGTTTGTTAAAGTATCCTAGACTTGTTTCAACACTTTGCTAGGGTGATGAGAACAAAAAGAGTTTACTCTAAAAAATGGGTCTATGGACTGCTCGTTTGTTTATGGTACCTAAAGGACCAAAAAGTCTATAAGAGTTTGCTGGACTATTATGTACTCAATGTCCCACCATCTCCCGCTATGTCAGTGAGTGATGGGATAGGTTTGTTGTATAGTAACCTATAGTTTGGTAAAATAGTAAGGCCTACTAGAGGTTAGTGGAGTCGCCAGGTGGATTATCAGTTGTCTTGAGGTATATTTGTATGGTCCACCACCAGTAATGTCAAAAGCCAATCTAAGGGAGTTTTTTGTGGTTTTTTCTGAGTTTTATGTGCAGCCTAGGATGTAAGAGTGTTATAAAACTGATTCATCACTTTGCTAAGATGGTGAAGCAGAGAGTTCACACTAAATGATTCTAAAGGCTGAGGGTTTAAGTTAAAATTTGAAGGACTAAGGAGTCTATAAAAGTTTTCTAGACCATCATGAACTCAATATGTCCCACCGTGATCGCCATTATGTTAGGTTCCTGTGATTTGGCCGATTGGCGAGCCAAATGACGATGTAACATCAAACCAGCTTTGGAGCCCAAGGACCTAGCCTTCCTGGACTCAGAGAGGGCTCTCTCTATTAGATGTAAAAGATATCAGTGTGTTCGCTTATGGTGTTCTGATATTAGGCTAGTTATGAAGTGAGTTTTTTTTATTTTTGGTTTTTAAGTTTGTGAGGGATAAAACTGATCAAAGATGTAAAAATGGATAACAAGAAGTCAGATCAATTGGGCTATGGGGTCAAACAGGTCAAGGAAGCTATGAGATGATGATGCAAGGTTGTTGTAGGGCCGATTTGATTCACGGTAGAAGGGATCTTTGGGCAGAATGGGGTAAATGGACATCAAGCTTGTGAAAGACGAGGGATTTCAAGTGTAATTAGTTGATAGCAGACATAAACATGTTATAGCAAGCCATTAATCATGCTAAATGTAACTATGAGCTAATTAATACATAGAAATCAAACATTCCAGCCATGCATAGAAGTATAAGACCTTCTAACTTCGGGAAATGGCTATCGGACTTTGGGGAAAACACATAAGATGGACTAACAACTCAAAATACTATGCCGGAACGCCTAAACACAGTCTTTAAGTTATTGGGCACTTTGACAAACAAGCTTTCATAGTTTTAGGCAAAGGGCTAGATCGAGACTAGGCCTCCTTGGTTCAACAAGATGATCAACTAATCAGTCAAAGAGAAAGTTTTATGGACAGAACTATGGACAGCTTATAGGTAGGCAGGGCACACCATACATCCTACTCAACATACATAGAACTTGTGAATAAAACTAGCAAACATTATCCTTCAGTTACTAAAGAGCAGTTAAGAATTCTTTAGCATAACTAAGGAAGAAGAAAACATCAAGCTATGAAGATTCGGGAATTTTGAGGTGCCTCCATGGGCATATCTCAAAACTAATCTCTACTGATCTATAGCAGCAAGAAGCATGTATTATGGATGAAAACTAGAAGACAAAAACATAGCAAGAAACACTATACCATTCTACCATGTCATGGAATCCATCACCAATCCTTCATCATTCATCAAAAGCATCCAAGAGGCAGTCCAAACATCATAACACAAGTATGTTCTTCAAAGCTCATATGACCAATATATTGATTCTTCTCTCAAGTTCAGCCTCTGTTTTACAATGAAACCCATGGAATAAATAGGCTTGAGGAAGGAAAACCTCATGGAGCAACTAGCTATCACATTGGCCAAGTCAAAATATCTAAACTTGTCCTTGAGGCTTTGCAAAGCCCAAGGCACAAAATATCCCATAAAATATCTAAAAACTGCTAAAAATGGAAATTATATTGACTTTACATCATTTCCCAAGTATAAAAATAGCTAAACGCACATTTGGGAAAAGCAGATTTTTGAGGTTCAAAAATTACAAAAATACTTCATATTTATGTCTCAAAAAGGTCCCCTAACTTGCTGGAGGAAATTGGCAGCCTTCCTGATGTCGAAACGAGGCTCATGATAGCTCGTTGGAAAGCTCTCTATGTCTACTTTCCAGCGCAACTAAAATCATCTCAATCTGATGCCTGAAAGTTCCCCAAAACTGTACCTGTGTGCAAAAAACCATGAAATAGCAGACTGCTGATATGGCGAGCAGAATGTGCAAAAAGCGAGCATTTTTTGCCAATTTGAGGGGGTGAATGATCTCCAAATGCTCTGAAAATCACCGGTGACCTGCTCATAGAATTATGGCATCCATTGGTATCATCCTCCCCTCTTGACAACTCCTCAAACTGAAATGGTGAAATTATGAGTTTTCGACCAAAAACCCAAAAAATGCCAAAAAACAAAAAGTTGCCGAAATAGGCCCAAAATTGGCATGCATGACCCCCCGGGGTCCATAGCAACATGCTCCGAGGCTGAGGCCAAAATATCAAGGGCTGATATGCTTTTCCCTTCTTTCCGTTCTAGGCGCTTCCCCTTTGCCTTCTTCAATTTCTCTCGGGCTGCCTTTAGTTTGCGTTGGGCAAACTGATTTAGCTTTTGGAAGTGATGTGTCCTCTTCCTCTGCAGCTCTAAATCTCTGTTCGCCCTCTCAAGCTTCATTTCCAAATGTTTGTTAGCTCTTTCAAGCCATGCCTCTTTGTTTTCTTCAATTTCCTGCTCAAGGAGTGCAGTGAGAGGAAAGGCTTGGAGATGAGCTTGCTCTTCTGCTCTCTGTTTTTCCAAGGCTCTTTTAAGCCCGATAGTCCTAGGCTTCTTCCACCTAGGCTGGTCTTCCTCTTCCTCCTCATCAAACTCCCCAATGAGCTCTTCTATTCTCGCTTGCGCCCTAGCTGCCTCATTTTTATATTTGATCGCCCGTGCCTCATGAACAGCTGTGTGCACATTCATTTGTTTGTTTTGAATCTCTAAGAAGTGGTTGAAGTTCCTTGCTCTTTGAAGATCCTCCTCCAATGCCTCAATTTTCCCCTCTTTATGGATTAGGAGATTTTCAAGGAGGCGGGCCTCATTATCACTGTCATCGCTTTGGATAGGGATGACAGCTAATTCACCTCTATGCTTTGTACTTTCTCCAACTTTGCTTTTACCTTTGAAAGCCAATCTAGCGCTTTTCCTCCTTGGCATGATAGAAGATGTCCTTTTGGGCGGTTTCCTCTTTCTAGGAACAACCTTTGTCACTGTTTGAGTGGCAGCCTTAGACCCTCTCTTCCTTGCTGTGCTGAGTTTTGTTCTTTTGGGAGAAGGAGAAACAACTGATTTACCTTTGACATCTTCCTGAACTTGCTGCTCCCCTTGAGGCTGCTGGATGTCTTCTTCTTGCTGTTCACTTGGCTGCCCCTGTTCGCCAACATTAGCTTGCTGCTCTTCATCAATGTCTTGTCCAATTTGTGGCTCAGGAGGTATCTCAATTTCCTGCCCAACCTGTTGTTCTTCATCTTGCACCTGCTGTTGTTCCTCATCATCTAACTGCTGCTGTTCCTCATCATCTAACTGCTGTTGTCCCTCGACATGGACCTGTTGTCCTTCATTTTCTGTTTGATGTTGTTCCTCATCATAGACCTACTGTCCTTCATCATCTATCTGCTGTTGTCCCTCATCATGGACCTGTTGTCCTTCATTTTCTGTTTTCTGTTGTTCCTCATCATAGACCTGCTGTCCTTCATCATCTATCTGCTGCTGTCCCTCATCCCTTTCCTCTTGATGTTGTTTACTGCCCTCTCCTTCCTCCTGTTGACTTGGCTGTCCAGTAGTCATTCTGAGCCTTCTAGGAGTAGGCTTACTGGACAAAGGTACCGGGCAATGGATAGGCTGAGTGGGAGACACATGAACAGGAGGGACAGTAGAGAAATCTGGATGGCTGATGAATAAATCCCATGGAACCTCTTTCTTCTCTAGCTGGTATAGGAAGATAATCTTGATCAAAGAATGATGAAAAAGAGAAGGGATTTGCTGAGGTGGGGCCTTCTTTTGGACATTAGATGCCATTTTCTCTATGCTTTTGAAAAAAAAGTAAGGGAGGTTTAGTTGCCTGCTTCTAGTAAAGTGCATCAATAAACGGACATGATAGGCATAAATTCGATCAAACCTCCCTTCACAAGTGAAATATTTCATTATGACTTTCATAAGAGGAGCATAGCTGTCAAGGAGATATGAAAAAGGGAAAATAGCAGTGAAAGCCTCTCTATGTTCAGGCTTGATGAAATGCTTGTAATCCTCTAAGTCAAGATGAGCCTATTTAAACCATTTTTCGCCATGATACGGGATCTTGGTGGCCTTGGACACATACCTTGGAGAAATTTTGAAATCAAGACCCGCCACTTGGAAATGTTTTTCTTTGAATCTCAAGGTGCACAAGTGATTTAATGGAGAAAAACTCTTGACTTCTTGTACTTTCTGGCAAAACTCTAGGCAGCCGACTTCTTGTACTTTCTGGAAAAACTCTAGGCAGCCTACTTCATGGAAGTTGAAAAGAACAGAAGGATGAGAATTAACCTCTTCTGTAGAGATTGGCTCATATCTTTTATGCGGACCGCTCCTGCTGTCTTTCCTTGGAGGCATTTTGACCTGAATATGCTTTGGAAGAGACAAACTGCCTCACTGTGTGTAAAATTCCCTGTTGGGGTCAAACTGTGTCACTTTACTGCTTTGACAGATAAGCAATGTGAGTTGGATGATTTGCAACAAGTTTCTCTATAGTACACAACCTTTGCTCTTTTAAAACTAGCCTTCTACCTTTGAATGTACCTCAGCCAGGCAGATTTCTTAATAAGACACCATATAGTAAAAAAGGAAGCAGACTGCTGTGTAAATTCCCTGTACACAGTGTTAAGAAATCACTCTTCTTGTGAATTTTGTTAGAGGCCAATCAACACACCTGTATCTGTGTCTCCAAGGTAAAATTCAATCATAAAAACCCTGCTCTTCAGAAAGTGTCCTTCCACCTTAAAAACATCTCAGTCAACAACTTCTCAGTAAGAAATGATACAGTGAAAAGAAACGTAAACTGCTAAAAGGAGTTTGCTGTGAGAAGTGCTTTGATCACCCTGTTCTTGTGAGTTTTAAGATGTCACTCAATACCTCTTACTCTTTTCCCATGGTATATTTTGCAATCATTAAAACTCTGCCTTGTATAAGTGTGCCAACATTGAACTAACTTGCATATGTGAAATCAACCCTTAGTGCTATTAAACAGTCACTGTCACAGTCCTGAGCAAAGATGACAGAGTTTGAAAGACTCCAAAGTTTTAGGCAGAGGTTATGTGAGTTTTCTCCTCTTAAAACAATCAATGGATCTTTATAAATTAACCCTCTGGCTTTGGCAGAAAAAGACTTTTACTCTATAAGCACATCCGTTTATCAATCTGAAGATAGTGTGAAAAGCTTTCCTTTAGATATAAGCCCTGTCTCTTTATACAAAATTTTTCCTTTTACCTCTTTAGAGGTTTCCTTTGAGGTTGCAGTCAAAGTTCTTGCACCAACAAACTCCCTTTAAGCCAAAACACTATTTCTTTGTAGGAAAAACCTCTGTCCTATCTTGAATACCAACTTGTGTTGAAGTAAGTTTGAATGAACAAAAACAGTCAAGTTGAAAAACTCAGGAGTAAACTACCCTTTCTGTAGTTTATGGATTTAACCTCTGTCCTATCTTGAATACCAAGTTGTGTTGAAATAAGTTTGAATGAACAAAAACAGTCAAGTTGAAAAACTCAGGAGTAAACTACCCTTTCTGTAGTTTATGGATTTAACCTCTGTCCATTGATGCTTGTGAAAGTATAGGATCCCTGATCCTTTTAAAGTGAAATCATCCTGCTCTTAGTTTCAAAACCAGTTATCTCCTGTAGGTGCTTTTGAATGACACAGCCATCATTTTATTACAGCTTTACACCTCAAAATCTCACGCAGCAAACACTATTTCTTCAGCTATGGTGACGAGGTTTTGAAATTTTTGAATGTAGAGTGGTGAAAATTTGTAGCAGTTTAATAGTGAATAAGCTTGTTTCAAACCTCATTTTGGCTCCAAATACCATCAAACAGTCACAAATTTTTAGGGGCAAAGTGTGTAAATACCTCAAAACACGAAGCAAAAATCTTGTGGGGCGCTGGAGGTAGCTCTGGAGCTCCTTAGCCCTGCGCGGCACTCTTCAGAGAAAGAACGGCGCGCAGTTTACCTACGGGTGGCCCTGTCGGGTCGGGTGTCGGGTCGGGCGGGCGCCGTGTATAGGCGCGTCGCGCGATTGTACAGGCGCGTCGCGCCAACACTGACCCCGCGTTGAAAAAATCCACCAGGCGCGTCGCGCGGTGTTTGAACTGTTCAACTTCTGCAATTTGACCCGAAGTTTTCTTTGCTTGATGCTGAGGGTAACAAAAATACTTTGCCTCGTTTTGACAATGAAAATGCACTATTCACCTTACCTTATTGACATAAAACAAAATTCTCCAACGGTCGCTTGGTCTTTAAATGTAAAGTGAAATTTTTGTTTGGCTTTTTTGCAGGGTTTTCACAGTCTTTTTGATCCTTTTTAATAACCTCGATGCATTCCATATCTGCGTTGGAGATTTGCCACACTTTTGGACCGTGTCAATCATGGATCAACCTCTTTATAAAAACAAAAATGGCTTAAAAAGCCAGAACTTCGTCTCACTTATACACAGGTGTTAGAAAAGTGACTTCCAGCTTTGTCCCTTGGGTGATACTTTGACACCGAACTTCAAACTTTGAAAAATAACTCCATAGCCTCCACATCATTTCTGCCACTGTTTTTAAAGATGCTGGTGATATTTATGATGTAAAAAAACCCCTCTTTAAAAATGTCAAGGAAATACCTGAATGCTAATTTGTTTCTGAAAGGACAGGGTTTTGCACTGTCAACTTGCTTTGACAACCCCGGAGTTTACTTGCTTCTTCAAACCTTTTCCTGCTGTAGGTGCCAAACTTGCTGGTCTTCTTGGACTTGATCTAAGAAAAGCTCACCCTTTCAACATACTTTCTTTCTTATACCATTTATGATATCTCTGTCTTTTTTTTGAATAATGAGAAAGCTGTATTTGTTTTAAAACTCCCAAAACACTGACAACCTATCAAAACCACTTCTTTGTCTATTCATAACTGGTATACTTATTCACAATGTCCATCTTGGGAACTAATCTTGAATAGCCTCCCATTGTTTGTGATGTATATCTGAAAGGATAAGCTTGTGAAGCAGGAAAAGCAGGGTTCTTTGAAACACAGTTATCATTTGATTTGATCAGTGCATTTGACCTTTTTGTAATAGAACCATTCCAAAGCTCAACTTTGTCCACTATTTTACTTTCTTGGTGATATTTTAAAAGAGAAAACCACACAAGGTCTGTTGAAGAGCTTTGAAAGCCATTTTGTCATTTTAAAAGGAGATGGTCTGTCTTCTTCCAATTTGTTCGATAATTTCTGCTTCCAGGCGATTTATGAGCTCCTTTTTTTATTGCAAGTGCCATATTTTGGCTGCATCCCTTCATACCATATTTCTCCGTTTACTTGAAAGGTGCTCCTTTAGACTTCTTGGCATGTGACAGTAAAGTGACTGTGTGGCCACTTCTCCTAAGGAAACTACCCTTTTTGTATCAATGACCTGCATATATTCAATATTGTCTCCTGTCCACTATAGGTATAGTTTGACAAACATTTCCATTTGAATAGGAAAA
>JAXQQM020088970.1:0-33962 GCA_034641835.2 Pinus albicaulis | reverse complement strand
AAGGGATCCAAGTCCCCTTCGATCTTATTTTTTCATTAACTTCCTTATACAACGTCCCTTTTGACCATATTGCAGAAATTCCTGAAAAAGGGATATTACACATATGTACTAGTCAATATTTATATCGATGGGGCCACAGACCTGGGCTAACAAAGTGAAATAAATAAATAAGGGTAGAACTATTTTAGGGTTCATATTACAATATTACTAAGCCAATTCAAAGAGAAGTCAAGGCCGAAGAACAGGGAGTTGCTCTGGGCATATTCTGAAGTGGTTCTTCTTACTGAAACAAGCCAAAGAGATCACGAAACTGTGGATTCTAGGCCACAGATATGAAGTGGCTGACTGAAGGGCTAAGAAAATCCTAAATAGGGTGTTTTTGGTACATATCAAGAAAACATATAGGATAATATATTAAGGAGGAAGGCCAAAAAATTTGATAGATCTATTGAAGCATTTGTGGAGAGATGTAACAAAAGGTTGGATGCCTAAATCAGTAAGTAAATCTACAGTTATTTTACTCCAAAAAAAGGAAGTCATCTTATAGACGACTCTAGACCTCAAATTCCAGATTAATGGCACAATTAAATACAAATATATATCTTTCAGATCTCTGTAATAGAGATAGTCATCATCTGGTAAAGGAAGCTAGGCAAACTTCAGTGGAAGGATTTTTAGGTCCGTTCTAAAATATTATTCAATAACGTGTAAAAGTCCTAGTTTGAGATATCTACTCCAGGAAGTGATCAATATGAAAAGAATTTAAGTGCACTGAATGAAAATATATTTGTCTCAATAAATATTAATGATTTTTCCCTAAGAACCAAGGCAGAATATATATATATATATATATATATATATATATATATATATATATATATATATATATATATATATATATATATATATTGGTGTTGAAACTAAGATATGAAGCAATAAGAAACACATAGTCACCTTATGGTGAGCATCTTGCTTTGGAGTTGTTCTTAGGAAGATCATGACTTCAATGAAAAAAATAGTTGTATATTCAAAGGTGTTACCCATTTTTTGGTCATCTAACCTGTTACTATTAGATGGACCAAAGTTCACCATGTAAGACCAATTTTACCCTAAGTAAAGTTTCTTTCACTATGAAAAATAACTTAGTAAACCACATTTATTAAGTTGTTTATGGTCTAAAGAAGAAAACCCATGAGGAAATGTTAAATAAATCCACATTTGTTTGATTTTCCTCCAGGAATAATTAGTTAAACATCAGTTTAATTAATATTCATGGTCATATTTAACACAAAACAAGGAAATTAATTATATAAATCATTATTTATCTTATTATTTTCTAGGAATAATTATTTAAACATTATTTAAATAATATTCCTTGTTAAATTTGACTAAATCATTTATAAATAATTGAATAAATCATTATTTATTTGATTATTACTCAACCACATCCTTAAAATAATAAATAAATCATTTATTTATTTATTATTCACAAATAAAGGGATTTTACGAATGTCAAATTCTTTTTCCCTCCAACAAATATAATAAAATATTCCATAAAATTTGGATCTAGATTTGGTTAATAATATTTTAATTATGCACCAATATCTATACTGACTCAATATTTTGTTATAAATAGAAGGGTTTATCCTTTCACTCACTACATTTTTTTGCCTAAACATCACTTTGGATCTATACTTTTGGTCTGACTTTGATCCACCATTATTGTCATATTTTGTTACCATTTTTCTTGTGAGCTCCCTTTGAGTTCCATTTTTGTCTGGGTTTTCTACACTATCAAGAGAGAGGGATTTTAGACCTGAAGTGCCGATGACTTACGAGAACCCATCCCATTGAGGGGGACTGGTAACATCTTTCTATGTTCCCTTCCCAGGTGTCAAAAAATACAAAAAATCTTTAAAACAATCTTGTCTTGTCTATTGGATGCATGGAGAAACTCTTGCTTTTATTCACTTCTTAATGTATTTTAATGCATAGATCTAGATTTTGAAGCATTTATCTTAGTCAACTAATTGCATATCTAAAGATATTGGCAGCCATCTTTGCTGTTAGGGTTATTTTTTATGCATGGCTAAAGTGAGCCTTTTTCGTACGCTTGCGATTAAGATTCATACTAACAACTGGTGACTCCACAAGGGTTCATGATTACGACCTCTGTCGTTTTTCAGATCCTTGCATATCTAGTTGCTTCAAACCCTAGGATTTCTCTTTAGCTTCTTATTTTTCTTTTCTTGATGTTGTTTTTAACCTATAAAATCCTAAAGCATTAAAAATTCTAACTTTCGTGTGTTTTCAGACCAATTACGTAGGTGACACAAATCGGCCGTAGCAGAGATGACAAACTGTTTTGAAACCTGCTCCCAAGAGTGTCGGAAGTGCAGGTCACACATTGTGGGCCAAAACTTGCAACCTGAACCTCCAGGGCACATAAAATAGGCCAAAACCTGTGAACTCTGCAGAAAACAGGTCAAAAACTGCGACTTGAACTTTTTGCGGGATTTTTTCTGAGATTTTTCTGGGTTTTTCTTGGCCTCTGTTCAGGGTTGTCTGACCTCCATCTCCTCCAGTTTTGGACCTGTAATTGTTTTTTTTTACTCATCAAAGTGGGAACGTAGCCCCCTAGGGTTTCAATACCCTCCACCTTTCTTGGAAGAATTTTAATTGCTGCAAGTCGTCTGAAATTTTAGTGTGTTCAACCATTTTTCAGATCTAATCCCTTACCTTTATATCCACTTCAAATTAGTTATTTATCCATCCAAAAAACCTCCTTTTAGTTTTGTTTGGGCATTCCTCTAGGGTCCCCTGCACTTCCCTCCAGGTTGTAGCCTTTCGCCACCTCATTTACAACAATTTATCCTCTGATTTTTTGTTGTCTTTCTGCACCTATTTCCAACAAATATGACCTCTAGATCATTGTCCCTCCAGACTTTAGATCTATTGGCTATTTTGGTGTGTTTTGACTACATTTTTTCCCACCTACAGACTACTTGTTGAGAGGCCCACCTCCTTGGGTTTAGATTAATGCATAATTAGCTGTTTATTTTCTATTATTTTAGTTTCATATACTATTATCTACAGGTTTATTTACAGTTATACAACACACTTTTTCTTTTTCTCTACAAACGTCTGGGTTTAAAAATTAAAATTTACACACTTAGCACACACTCCCTAAGTGAAGAAGAGCTTGGTTAACATCGCCAGGAAAAGGCTTTAACATTGTAATCAATAGATCCTGCACCTCTCTACCCTTGTTTCGAAATTTTAATTAGTTGATCCTGCACCTCTTCTCCCTTGTTGGTCTCTCTTCCCTTTGTGTCATGTTTGTTCCTTCATCATTGCACCCCCAAGGTGTTTATCCCAGAGACTTCTTCACCTTCATCCTCTGTTTCCAGTAGGAAGACTTACTCCTCCGTGTAGCATTCAAGTTATTCCTCCACCGAGTCTGCACTCCGACTCCTCTTCTAGTTCATTGGGTTCCCCTTATGGTTCCGACCCCAGTTCGCCCCCTGTCACCTTCACCATGTCTGGTTCAAGACCTAACGTTGGTGGTAGCACCGGCCCTAATGCTAGGAATACTACTAGTGGAACCGCAATAGCAACTACCCCAACTGCTCCCTTGCTCCCCTATATGGTAGGCCTCAGTTTTCCCGATTTTAACTGGTTGATCAATGACCCTATACGCAATGATGATGGTTGGCCTACTATGCCAACCAAGCTCCCTTCCGACATTCATAAGTTTCAAGGTCTTGCTAGAGAAGATCCTAAAAATCATGTTCGATCTTTCCACATGTGGTGTTCATCTAACTCCATTACCAATGACTCTTTCCGTCTTCGATTGTTCCAACGTATGCTTACTGGTGAAGCCTCTAAGTGGTATGTTTGATCAAGTCTCATCCTCTCATACCACCTTTGCAACTCTTGCCCGATATTTTCTATCTTTTTTTCAACTTCCCCTCCGTTATGACACTAGTACCGAACTTTTAATTGCTTTCCGTCAATCATCTGCTACACACCTATCTGATCATGTCTAGGAATGGCAGAGATGAAAGAGCCTATGTTGAGCCCCTACCTTCGAAGACCGTGTCTACATGGACTGGTTCCTTAGATCCCTTTTTCATTCTATAGGAAAATATGTCGCATCGCATTTCCCTCAAACCAAAGAAGCCGCTCTCTAGATTGCGTTAAAATATGACCTGATCTACGCTCAGTCGGGTTATGTTTATACCATATTACCTGATCTTCCTAGACCTATAGGTGCCAATGCACCGAGGGCATCTCATGCCACCGACAGTATCATTGGAACTCTTTCTCATCCACATGCTTAGCCTCCTATGGGCTATGGTTTCCCTCAGGGAGGGGCCAACACCTCCAACACTTTTTCCCCTCCTGGTAGCATGTATCCAAGATACAACATACCTCCTCCTTTTGCCCAACCTGTTTACCACAATGCTACTGAACCTCCTTATTATCCATATCTGTAGCCTGGTGCTCCAACTCCTTAATCGTTAGCACCCTTGCAATAGTAGCCACCGCCCCATCTGGGGTAGGTGTATGCATAGCAGGGCATGACTAATCCTCCCACTTCAAAAAAGAAGAGGAAATGCACTAAAAATCAATCTGCCCCCGGTAATCCTGGACCTAATCCTAAAAATAATGCACCTAACACTGATAACTAGCAACAGGGCACTTAGCCCAAGTATGACAGGCCTGTTCATATAAATAAGCCTTGTTCTTGTTGTGGTGTTTATGGTCATTACATGCACAATTGTCCTCTTTTACCACAGATGCGGAAAATGTGGGAGACTCAAACAACTTCACGAGGACATCAAGCCTTCCCTTTTATCCCTCCCAATGTTGCGCCTAGTCAGCCAGCTGTGTTTACTAATCCTTTCCCTCAGCAATGATTTATGGCTACCCAACCACCCAAAGATCACACAACCACTCAACCTCCTCCCTCTGGTAGCTCCAATTACCAGATTCTCATGATGAAGTCTGACCAACCAATTACCGTTGACCTCAACCTTCAGACTCGGTCCTGTTAGTACAACAAGCCTCCCACAACATCTACCCCCGAGCCCCCTTCTTCAGTTTCTACAGAGCCTCTTTCGAAAAATAATGGTTCTTTGTAGATCCCTCAGCCTAAGACATCTCAATGTTGGAACTCCTCCAGTCGTGCCCTTCACAGCAAAAATATCTACTCTCTACCATGGGTGTTGTAGATCCTTCAGATAATCGATTGATCATCTTCAATGTTAATCGATCAGAACATCCTCCTCTTCCTGCTTTCGTCGCCTTCCAAATCCCAGTAAAGATCCAGAATGCCAATTTTTCTCGTTGTATCATTGATGAGGGGGCATCCACCTATGTGATTTCCTCTTCGGTTTGGAAGCAACTCGGATCACCTGAGTTGGACCCTTCCACTATCACCCTCCGAGCATGGGATGACCACTCCTCCAAGCCCATTGGCATGTTCCGAAATTTTCCTATTACTCTTACGGGCAATATTGTTTGCGTTGACGTAGAAGTCATTGATGCCCCCTTAGATTACAACATTCTATTGGGTCATAGCTACACCTATGTGATATATTCTATACCATTTGCGGCTCACTGCAAGATGTCCTTTCCCCATAATGGAAAGATAGTCACTATTGACCAGTTGACATATTACGAACCGAAGTCTCAGACCTCCCCTGAGTCCATCATATCTTTGGTGGCCAATAAGAAAACCGTCAACACGTTGACTAGTGTCTCACCCAGAGTATACAAAGACTCCTCTATGCTTGGTACATTCCCTGGCCTTCCTCCTCTTGTCTATGATCCTAGCTTATCAATTTTTTGCATGATGCAATCATCTCGGGCTTCCCTCAAGAGACCCGCTTCAGCTAGGCAACAGCCTCACCCTCTGCAACTTGCTCCTAGCTCTTCAATTCAGCCTTCTGGACATCCTCCTCCTGGGGCTTCACCTGTAGCTAGTATCCATGAGCCTCTATACCCTCCTGGAACGATTCCTCCTGGCCTTATCCATCTCAGATCCGTCCCACCTAGCCATTATCCCTCTGGTCAGATTCCATTCCTAGCTCCCCCTCCTGGATTGTTCTTGATACTTGTCATGGCTACCCTATCCCTTCCTAACCTGACCTTGGGGATTTTCGTCTAGTACATCGATCCCCTAGCCACTACCCCGCCTGGTTAACCCAAACCTTATCTTGCTTTGACCCCAGTTCAACCAGTCCCTATGACTCCTCCCGTTGCTACCGTGCCTCAACTACCTCAACAGGAACCTTCTCCTGTTGCGACAGCTTTGGGTAATAAGGGAAAAGCTTGCAAGAAGGCATCTAAAGACAAGGTTGCCACAACAAATCCTTCCCCTCCTCGGCTGCCAAAGCATACCATCCAGTGTGCTTTGTGTGATGTTGTCGATCATTCCACCCATACCTGTCTAGAGTTGCCTCACCTCAAGCCCATGATCAATGAGATGTTTTCAAAGTTTGATACCCTTGAGGTCTATGTCGCTATACCCGATTCAGTCCCGAAACTCAAGTCTTTACGCACAAATCATCCTTATGCTTTGCGTGATTTCCATGGCCACTATACTCACCTCCGTCCCCGCCTTGAGGACTTCCGCACCTCTCTAGAGGCAGTTCGCCAATTCGAGGCCAAGCGCAACGAGTCCACCGGTCCCTTATTTGCGTGTTTTGCTTCAATAGAACCAGAGGACACATCCCCTACCATAGAAATTCCCCCTCCAGATGTCAAAATGACAGAGTCTTCGACCACTATCCACTACCTATCATCATTCATGAGATCCATGGTGGAAGCTCCCTCTGAGACTTCCCCTTCTATTTCGCTTGACCTCCCTTCAGCAATCACCTTGGGCTCAACATTGGTGGATCCTTCATCTACTTATTTTTCTATCACCCCTTGTGACGATACGCATGTGAACCTCTCTTCTCATTGTTGGGTGCTACAGGTGTCTTTAAAAACTCCTAATTGCCTCACATTAATTATCAACCTAGGTAAGTCATTTTATCTCAAGTGTGTACACAATATGTGCAAGCTATACATACAAAGAGTAATGCTAAAATAAATCTATTCATATAGATGCAACCATAAATATTGAAGCTTTAAAGAAAGTGATTCATCTAAGCATTATAACCCAAAAATGTGATTCATTCTTAATTCAACTAATTCAAATGACAATCAACCAAGAGCATTGAAGCATTAACCGAGCTCTTTCGGCTAGATTTGAACTATTGAACAGAAGGAAAGTATTGGAAATAATTGTCTATGCTTTAAGTAATCAAAACCAATTCTATTCACTAGCAACTAATTCCTTAAGGAAATAAATTGGAAATGCATATTCAAGGGAATAAATACCAGAAATCCGAATTAGAAAAAGTACTTCAATTGCAAAGCGGAAATACAGAATACACTTGCACTAAATGGAAAATTATAACACAGGGAATAGCAGTGAGATCCACCACAGACTGGGCCCTTAGCCACTGGCGAATACTACTTAACTACTCCACAATATTTAAATAAACAGAAATGCGAATTATGTATTAATCATCACAGTCAATTGACATCACAATACAATCTCGTTGTTTAGAACTATGTTCTGTGAATTACGATTGCAAATTATGCAGAAGTGAAAGATACATGACTCATGATCCTTGAGAACTAGCTTTCCCTGTCCCTTTATAGCTAAAAGGAAATATAAATGTGATCCCTCAGGATCAAGGGATCCTGAGGGATCCATGACAAAATGCTATCCTTGGATAGTTCGTTCGTTCTTGTGCTAATCCTTACTGATTTGTTTTTCGATTTGACCGCATTTACTGCATCTTCTTTCTCGTGATTAAGTCCTATTATTCCTTCTATTATTTTCAGCATAAAAAGCAATGGGAATTAGTTTGGATGGTTAAATCGTATCAATACCTATGACAATAATGGTTATTAGAACATTATCAAGTAGATTTTTGTAAGGATATATTTGCATATTATATTGGAAACACTCTACATATTCTTCCAGAGTCTCGCTAGGCTTAGCTACCATTTGAAAAATTTCATATTTTAATTCTCTAGTTTGGCAATAATCTTGGTATTTTTTAAGGAAATATGTTTTCATTTGGTCCCAATCATTGATGGTGCCTCCACCAAGTCCCACGAACCAACGCAAAGCTTCTCCCTTCAGAGTAGAGGGTAATAGCTTCAGCTTATGGGGGTCGGTAGTGTAGTCATAACCCCTGCATAAGACATCAAATTCGAAAAGGAATGCATTGGGAAATTCTGAAGTTAGCCCATGAAAGGTAGGAATGTTCTATAATGGGATAGCCTTCATGGGGGCATTGACAGCTGTGTCAAAATTAGGGTATTGCAGTGTAGAAGTTTGAGGTTGCTGGTTATTAGCCATTTGGTGAAAAATATGCCAATATTCTTTAGGGATCTCCGGAGTTGGAGAGTTATTCCTAAGATGTCCACAAGAGGTTGGAATGGTTCTAGCAGCACTACCTTGATCTAGAATAATGGGTGTCCTCTTCTCAGTCACTACTTCAGGAGATCTAGGTTCTGATCATTTAATTTCACGGTTGCCTATTTCTCCTTCTCCTTGAGGGAGGTTGCAAGAATTTCCTTCTTGTGAAGGGTGAGTTTGTGAATTCTCAGTATCTTGAAAACTTTGCTCAATCCCTTCAGTCTTACTATGAATCTCAGTGTTAGCTATAGATGGTGATCCTACAGCTTGAAGGAATTCAATAGGATGTCTGGCAACAACAATTCGGGGTCCTAATGATGACTAAGACTCAGCTTTTCTTAAGATTTCATCGATAAAAGTTGATCGTCCAAGGGTCACTGGTCCCTTAGTTTTTTCAGGTTTAGAAGGAGGAATTTTGTCTTTTTCAGGTCTTTCCCTCTTAGTCATTTATGCAAAAATACAAACATTCATTCCTACCTTAAACTCTTATGCAATTCTTCTAGAAAGCGAGCGGATGAGCGAGCATTTTACTCATTCGCTACGCAGGTTCTTACCTTCTATTTTTAATACCCAATTCTCCCTCGGCAGAAAAAACATCAATCATACATTACTCTTACAGAGTGGGAACATGCTCCCCAGCAACGGTGCCAAAATGTTGGGTGCTACAGGTGTCTTTAACAAATCCTAATTGCCTCACATTAATTATCAACCTGGGTAAGTCCTTTTATCTCAAGCGTGTACACAATATGTGCAAGCTATACATTCAAAGAGTAATGCTAAAATCAATTGTTTCATATAGATGCAATCATAAATCTTGAAGCTTTAAATAAAGTGATTCATCTAAGCATTATAACTCAAAACTGTGATTCATTCTTAATTCGACTAATTCAAATGACAATCAACCGAGAGCACTGAAGCATTTACTAAGCTCTTTCAGCTAGATTTGAACTATTGAATAGAGGGAAAGTATTTGAAATAGTTGTCTATGCTTTAAGTAATCAAAACCAATTATGTTCACTAGCAACTAATTCCTTAAGGAAATAAATTGGAAATGCATATTCAAGGGAATAAATACTAGAAATCCGAATTATCAAAATTACTTTAACTGCAAAGTGGAAAAGAAGAATACACTTGCACTAAATGGAAAAGTATAACACAGGGAACAACAGTGAGATCCACCAGAGACCGGGCCTTTAGCCACTGACAAATAATGCTTAACTACTCCAAAATATTTGAATAAACAGCAACGTGAATTATGTATTAATCATCATAGTCAATTGACATCACAATACGATATTGTTGTTGAAAACTACGTTCTATGAATTATGATTACAAATTATGCAGAAGTGAAAGATACATTACTCATGATCCTTGAGAACTAGCTCTCCCTATCCCTTTATAGCTAAAAGGAAAGATAAATGTGATCCCTCAAGATCAAGGGATCCTGAGGGATCCGTGAAAAAATTCTATCCTCGGACAGTTCATTCGTTCTTGCACTAATCCTTACTAATTTGTCTTTCGATTCGACTGCATTTAACGTGTCTTCTTTCCCATGATTAAGTCCTATTGTTCCTTCTGTTATTTTCAGCATAAAAAGCAACGAGAATTAGTTTGGATGGTTAAATCGTATCAGTATCATTTTTCATTCATTCTTCATCAAAATTATTTCATTATATTATTATATCATGGCACAAGATGGATAAGGAAGAGGAAAAAGGACAGTAATCAAGAGTAAATACATACCTATTGCAAGGCTCAACACTCATGATGATGAGTCAAGCAGCTTCGCCATGTCAGGTGTCTTTCTTCCACCAGTCACCCCATATTCTATTATGATGATGACATTATGGAAGTAGACACCACCCCTGACTTTATCTATCCCCCCTTACATTGAACCCATGCATTCGAACCACATACACCTTATGGCTATTACATTGAGACCCAATGTTTGGGTAAGGGGGCACCCATATTTGAGAGACCAGGAGAAGAAATTCTCCACAAGTCTCCTAGTGTATCTGGTCGTGTTGAATCTAGTACCCTTATTATTAACCATATAGAAGAACGTTTAGAGTCCCATATCACTTCATATCACTCTAGGGATGATACCCCTCATCATTCCTTCATCTTACATCAACAACTTAGTCCCCTAGACATTGTTATTGACCAACCTGTGGGTTTTCTAGGAGAGTACTAGTTCATTATCTCCAAATCCTCTCTTTGGGATAGTGACACCATGTATGCAAACCCAAAAATTTAAGTCCATTTGCTTCATATATGCAGTACCAAAATATATTGGTAATCCTTCATTCCCTTTCTCGAACTACATAATAATAACGAAAATAAATGGCGCACCACATCATAAAAATGTGTTTAGATCCCCATTTTCTAAATAAATTCTAGATGACCATAACATGCTTGGGGGCACCTATGCCCCTCAACCATAAAAATTCCATCTCTCAGCGAAAAACAACACTAAAACTCCCTTTCTCTTACAGGTAACACTTTTCAGGTCATTTCCTGGGATAAGTCGCAGTTTTCTTCTGAGTACCTTCTACCCAGGTCGCAGAACAGACCCCAAAAAGTGTGACCTGACTTGTTCATGAGCTCTAGGTGCCTAAACTGAAATTTTGATCCCCCTAATTGAAAGTGTATGGTTTTTCCTCTTACCTACAGCTGACGGATCTTGATTCCAATGGTCGGTTTGTCCACTACTAATACAAAGCATTTTGTCACTGTCCCTGCAATCCCCATCCTGCACATTGGAGGTTCATTTATGTGACTTATGAATAGTTTCATGCCTTGAAAATAACATCACTGCAACCCTTTTGATCAAGGCAACATTCTTCTTGTTGACATTTTCCTGAGCAGAGTAGTAAAAATCCTTGTTTTTGCCTTAGAGCGAGTAGCCAGTTCTGCCCTCGTGCCGAAGTGGAAGATTAACACTAGAGCCTGTGCCACCTGGCACTCTGTCCCAATATAATGCCTGTGCCAAGATATTTATGATTTTTAAAAAAAAAATAGAGGTGGACGTTCCATTCCAACCACCTCCGAGATGAGTCATTGGGCGTGGTTGAACTGAAACAACCACGGGCCTCCTCCTTCAGTTAGTAGTTTCCACCTCCCTCGGAACACTCCTAAAGGATAGGACTCCCTTCCTCCTTTGTAGGGATCCTAGCCTCCTCTTTTCCCTATATATAAACAAGCCTTCTCCCTTTATGAAAACTAGCTGAACTTGGAGATTAAGCTGAACTTGGAGATTAAGCTGAATTTGGAGAAGAGATGAACAAAGAGAATTATATAGCTGAAGAGCTGAGCACATCATAGTTGAATAACTGAGTTATTGAGAAGTTAGAACAAGGATAAATTCATTGATAGGTCCCTTATCCCGTCCGAATTCCCCGACGAGCTTTGAGACGTGTTTCACCCAAGCCCCACTAGAGGAGACCACAACATTAGAGCATGGTTGTATCTCCTGTTTCTACCTATTAATATAAGTGACTATTTTCTGGTTCCCATCTTGTGTTTTGTATCAAATGCAATATGCTAATATTCTCTGAATGATTAGTATCTTTTGGATGAAATTAGTATGTGGTATGTGGCTATCATTTTCTGATCCCTATGTAGGTGTCCAAACGTGATAAGCGGAAGGGTTGTGAATTGCCTTCGATCAGGAGCAGGAAGTTATTATCATCACTACGAGTGTCAATGATAACTTTGGACCATAGGTAGGCCATCTTATTCGCATCCTCTTTCTTTCAAATGTTTAGGAACCTACAATCTAGCATGATTCCTTGTTACTAGACCCACTCTAGGGCTAGAGGGATTGTCTTTGTCCGCAGAGAGGATTTACCTACATAACAAGTTGGTGACTCCATTAGGGATCAGTGTGAGTTTGTATTTGATCTTTTTGGGTCTTTTTTTGGGTTTTGGTCTTGTTGTTTACTTTTTTGGTTGTTTAACTATGTTTCAAATCCTTGTTCAGCCCTAGAGTGTCAAGATTGGCCTCTGCTCTATTGAGTTTTTCCCTTTTTCCTTGGTTATCTGGCTTGGCATAGTTTTTCCTTTAACAGTTGCGTCGATTGGCACATGTTGCTTTTGTAGCACTCACGCCATCGCCTGTTTGGTGCTGAATACCGCCTCACAGTCGCACCGACCCCTGTGAGTTTTTGTGTGTGAGATTTTCATGAATTTTTGGTCACTTTTCTTTGTTTCTGGGTTCTTCTTAAGAGTAATTGAGGTGTTTTTGAATGTATTTGATTGCTAGAGGCTTTTTTTCCTCAGTTTTTTGTCCATTTCACATCAGTGTAGCTTGAGGTCTTAGGGTTTCTGAGTGCCTTGATGCACTGAGCCTTCTGCTTGGAGATCGAGTTTCTTGATAAGCTATCGAATTCATTCCCTGTTAATTTCTCTTGGTCTCTTTGATCCTGTTGAGTACGTTCATTGGTTGAGTGGTCATTACCTTTCTCGTTTTGATTTTTCTTCCTCTCACTCCAAGCACTAATTACATTGCTTCTATGCGTCATTTTTGAGATTTCTCTTTGATTTGAAAATTTTGTATCATTGGTTTGAGCATTGTCATGTTTGTTTTATGTTGGAGGATTCATTCCATTTCAAATTTTACATTCACTCTCTCAAGGTAGTGTTTAGTTTTGTTTTTCATATCATTTAGTGCATTATTTTCTCTATTGCATTGGAAAATAAAAAATAATTTGCATTCCTTTTGCTTTGAAAATGAAACTTTCCTTTGCTTAGTTTGCATTGTATAGGCTAGGAAAGATTTTTGTTTTTCACATATTGCATTAGATGCAATAGTGGATGTTTTCTCATGATTTCATTATTTTCTACTGCTTGGAAGTTTTCTTTCCTTCTCGTAGATAGCTTTCATTGAATGAAAATGGTAAGCTTTTAGGAAGATTTCAGATCCGACATACATTAAGGCCTAGAAATTGAAACTTAATCCAAGATCAATGTTAAAATTTATTTCAATTAACCTAAGGCAACATTGGAACCTAATGAAATATTCTGGTGGTCTAAGTTAGAGACGTGTTTTGGCGTCTTAAAACCTAGTAGCTGTCGTTTGCCATTTGGCTTCAGATAGAGCTAGTATGGACTTGTGCTCCCCGTACTGTCGAGTATATAAAGGGAGACCCCTCTAGGTTGCAATCCTTTTATCCATAGGTAGTCAAGTCTGCCACCCTGTAATTGTGATACACTGAACACAACATTCAGGGAGACTACCTGCATGTACATCAAGTCATTGGTAATTTCTCTTTCATTTGATCACCAAGGTGTATATGGCAGTTCACGGAAACTTGACATACGCTCTTGCTTATATTACCTGAGCAGTCATTTTTGATCTTTACTAACTCTTTAAATTTGAAAATATCATCGAACACTTGTCCTTTCGCGCTCGTTCAACATTGAAAGTGACTAGAGTCATATTTTGCCTGTTTCTTGACTCTTAAAACATGAAACAACAAAGCTTGGTTTCAGTGTCGTAAAATAAACTACCCACGATTAAACACCCATTATATAGTTTCATTACTTGGCTTGTTTTCTTTGCCTTGGTTTTTTTTAGTCTTTTCTCGGATCTCTTTTTCCTTCTTGTTGTGAAGAAGTCATGGTGGCAAAACCACTAGTTTCGTTGTCCTCGCTCCCTTCTAGAGGTAGTCCTTTACATGATAGTTCATTTGAAACTCCTCAATCCTCTATGTATGCTGAGCTTCAGCATCCTATTCTCCCGTCGATCTTACCTCTTGCTACCCGATCTCCCACTGACAAGCTAGTTGAGTTCAATTGGCCTCCCTTGGGCGTTTGGTCTAGTTTTGGGGCGAGGAAGAATGTTGTGTAACCAGCTAATGTTGTGTAACCAGCTCCAAAAAGAGAAGAAAAGAGATATCAACGCCTTAGAAATGAGCCACTTCGAGGGGGAAACCTCCAATACATTACATAAATGAACAATTCTTGGATGATACAATTTACAAAACCTCCTTTCTATATATAGGAGTCCATGGGGCCATAATGTAATCCTAGTGGGCCACAATGTAATCCTAGCCGACCTAACAATAATAATTTAAGGGCACAAAAATAACAAAATGGGGATTACAAGGGTACAATAATAACAATAAGGGGGGCTACACTAACATACTAAGGGGCTACACTATTAATATAGGGACTTAACAAATAATTCCCTCCTCTTATCGGGATAGCCATTTTAGTTATTATATCAATTCATGTCTTCGAAGATCTCTTACGGAGGAGCTAGACATGGACACATCGGGTCCTATTGGCAGTGATGGAATTCCCGTTTCTACAGAAGTGTATCAACTTTTTCCTGAAAACACCCCTCATGTGTCTACTCAATATTCACCATCGGTGTCACTTCCAGTCGGATATAGGTATTTGGGTAAGATTATTGCTGGTGTTGCATCCATGGTAGTATCTACTTCCCAAAGTCCAGTCCTTCCATCATTAGGACTGTCACTGACAACACCGGATTCGTCTCTTGCAGTTACATCTGTCCGAGTTCAACCTACTATTTGTGCGGCTATGTCTGCGCCGGTCACTCAGACACCAGTAGCCTCAACTGAGATACCTAGTGGCCTCACTTTCAAAGAGTATATATTGGCTATTCATCAACATAACACTCACGTTTCTCAGCAACCTCATGCTCCTCTTAATCCGCCACACCATTATGACGAATATGGCAATCCTGTTTATTTTCCCTATCTTACTCCTCATCACTATGATGTTGTCGGTACCCACATCTACGCGTTTCCTACTCCCCATCATTATGATGAGCGTGGTGTTCCTATTTATGACCCTTATGAAATTGTTCCTGAAATAGGAATGAGTTATCAGGTTCAACCTCCTGGCCCACAAGGACAACCCTTGCAGGGACAACCTTCAATTCAGTCAGGGCTTGCATTTGGTCCTCAAGGACAACCTTACAGTCCACAAGACCATCCTTTATAAGGCCAGCCTATGGTCCAACAAGGAAAACCCCAAGGGCCTTCTGGTCAACCTTTATATCAACCAAGACCTTCATATGGTCCTGGGGGGGAAATTTATTTGTTGTAGGGAAAATCTTTTGTACAAAAACCTCGATCATATACTCAAACTAGTCCAAATGTTTCACAACAAGGACAACCCTCTGGTCCTCCTTCGGGACAACCTGGTTCATCGCAATTTTCAATTCAACCTGCTCAGCAAGGGCAACCTAGTGGTTTTTAGCATCCGAGGAGCCAACTTTGCTCACCAGAACAGCACTCAACAGTTCAATAGCACCACTCATCTGCTCAACATCAATTTACTGCCTTCGCGACGGGGGTCCCTCTCGTTCGATGCTTTGTTACGTCTGCCAATAGGCCCCTACCCTGTTTATTCAGCTCAATAGGGCCCCACTTATCAACAACCATTTTGACCCCAAGGCATTTATTATCCTCGTGGTCAGTATCAACCAGTATATAGTACGCCTCAAGGTTTTACTTATCAACCTCAATCTTAGTTGCCCTATAATCAACCGTAAGGCCAAACTTACGTTCCACCACGAAATTATTATCAAGTACCTCAATGGTATACTCAGAATCAGTATCCTCAATATCAACAGAATTATTCGCCTTATCCCCCATATCGTCTGAATCCTTTGGGACAGAACCCATGGGGCCCAAATTTTTCTCAAACAGGGAATGCAAATTCGAGTTCTTATCAAGGACCTGCTATGCCTTTTAACCCTCAATTTCCATTTCATGCTACATTGGAGTTACTGGATGTGTCAAATTTAACAAATGATCCTATTCTTCACAACCCTTATTGGCCTCCAGTTCCAACTAAGATTCCTGGTGATTGTCCCAAATTTGAGGGCAAGTCCGGAGAAGACCCCCAAGCACATGTTATGACTTACCACTTGTGGTGTTATTCTAACTCTTGGGTTGACGATTCTATTCGGCTTCGTCTTTTCCAACAGACTCTTACTGGTGCTGCTGCTAAGTGGTATATCGAGCTTTCTCGTGGTATCTTTCAAGATTTCAACTCGCTCGCCATGGAATTCCTTACTCATTTTCAGTTACTGATTCGTTATGAAGCCGGGACACATCTCCTTACCTCTTTGAAATAGCACCGGGCTACTCATATCTCGGACCATATTCATGAATGGAGACTTCATCATCGCTTGATCAAATTTGAAATTCTTGATCAGCTTCTTATTCATTGGTTCACTACCTCCTTTGTTAATCAGATTGTGAAAGACATAGCCATGGGGGCATGTGTAACTGAGGAATAGGCCATTGCTCGTGCCTAGTACCTTGATCTCGTGTACTCTCAGTCAGGCATATTGTATGATATTTTGACTGATGCCCCTCAACCTAGAACTTCTAACACCCCGGTGACCCCATCCGTCGACGGTATTATTGGTTTTGTGTCTCAGACTTCGCGTAAGTCTTCTTCTTCCAACTCTGGGAAGAAAAAATCTAATTCTTCCAATGATATTGCTCCTCAGTCTAGTCTGAATCCTGGTAAAACCTCGGAGGTCAATTTCGTTTTAGGCCAATTCTGTGGATAAGACTTCTAAAAGAAAACAGAAGGGTAAAGGCAAACCCAAAGCCGATTCCCTGAAACCAGATTCGTCCAAACCTTGTACTGATGATGGTTCGCAGTGTAAGCCAAAGTATCCTTGTCTGATTTGTGATGAAGAGCACTACACCAAGGAATGTCCTCGACGAGCCGAAGTGAGTCAATTTCTCAAGGGCACTCAGGGTACTCCTGTTGTTCTTAAAGAACCTTTTCCGTCTCAGTAGACCTAGATGGTTGAGCAGCCTCAATCATCTGCTCCGTTTGGTTCTCAAGTGTTCATGATGAACGGTTCTGCATCTGTTTCAATCGCTACTCGGTCGAAAGATTATACTGGATCGCGTCAAGTAGTAGGGAAGGAGATCATTGTGGTCCTCCTCCCCCACCTGTTTTTGACCCTCTTAAGATTGAAAGGCCCAGTGCTGAACCCGTTGTGCGATCACCTTCCAAAGGTGTTCTCCGAAAGTCTTCTTATAATCCCAACGCTTGTGCTGCTCAACATTACAATATTGTTGAGGATTTGGCGCAGGCGGCATCTGCGATGTCCGCATTAGAATTCCTTCAGAGTTGTTCGTCTTAACGAAAAGCTTTATTATCTACAATTGGCGGGGTTGATCCTACTGATACTAGCCTTCTCGCTTTCGATCTAGAGAATTTTGTCCCACGACTTCCTCACCAGATTGCACTCATTATACAAGTCGTCATTAATGGTCTCGAAATCCATCGAGCCATTGTGGATGAAGGTGCCTTAACCTGTATCATGTCCACTTCATGCTGGAAGGCCATTGGCTCTCCAGCGCTGAATTCCTCACCGAATTCCCTTGAAGCATTTGATGGAAGGGAATCTAAACCTTTGGGTGTTCTCGCAAGTTTACCGATTACCTTAAAAGGGAAGATAGTTAATGTTGAAGTAGAAGTATTTGATGCTAAACTCAATTACAATATTCTACTTGGTCGCAATTAGACTCACACTATGCTTTGCGTTCCGTCCACCCTCTTTCATGTTTTGAAATTTCCACACGAGGGAAAAATTGTTACTGTCGATCAGTTGTCCTTCTTCACCTATTCTTTCAAGAACAACATTCTGTATGTGGATAAGATCCCAACTCCCTTCGAGAGCGTTGGGTCGGGTCTCTTCAAGGATCCAACCCTCATGGGTATTTTTCCCCTTCCACCACCCATGACTGTTCAAGTTAATATGATCTCTCGGTCGAATGATCCATGGATTATTCCTTCACCTGAACAAGTCAATTCATTTGGTGATTCAATGCCTTTGAGTCCGATTGAAATCGATTATTGTGAACTCATTGATGCATCCGATACTCCATCATCTGATGGTGCTCCTTTGAGCTTGTCTCTTGACATGTATTCTCAATCCCCCTGGCTCAGCAATTCAGATTCACCTGATCCTTTGAAAGAAGTGTTTCCTTCCGATGAATCCATCGCGGAAACCATGTCTCTCGAAGACTTTCCATGGGATGATGGTCATCATCGTTCTTCATTTATGCCTGGCCTTGGGGCTATGTCTACATGTCTTCACCCTCTTCACCCTTTGCTCATTCTTTGTTGGTTTCTTTTCCAAATGGGGCATTGATTTTATGACGTGTAACCCTCACTCGGTCGGGGGGGGCATGCTTATATCATCGTAGCACCGGACTACTTCACCAAATAAAATGGGGCGAAACAATGCCTACACTTGCCAGCGACGGTAAGACAGCCACGGGTTCATATTCAATCATATTATTGCTAGGTTTCGGTGTCCCTCAAGCCATCGTTTCAATCATGGTTCCCATTGTTGGCATTGCCATAGTGGCGAGATTGTTGAGATTGGGTGCGTCACGACATCTCGTGCCATACTACCACATAAACGATAGCCGAGGTTGGTGTGAACAAATTTCTTGTCACAATGCTTCAGCGTATGATTGGGATCCACAAATCAAACTGGCATCTCATGTTATTTTTGGCACTTTGGGCATACCAAACCTCAGTGAAGAGTGCAACCGGATTCACCCCGTTTCAGTTGGTTTACGGTCTGGAAGCTACTCTCATGATTGAGTGTGAAATACCTTCACTCAAGTTAGCTATGGAATTACTGCCAAATACTTCGCCAGAAGAAGAGCGTTTCCTTTACTTAGAAATGTTGGATGAAACTCATCGCTTAGCCGCTTTGGTCATCAAAGCAAAAAGAAGCGAGTCAAAGCTCATTTTGACCAATTAGTTTCTCCTTGTTCCTTCGTTGAAGGAGATCTTGTCCTCTTGTATGATCAAGCCCATGATAAGCCGGGGGTAGGAAAATTTCAACCTATGTGGCATGGGCCATACATTGTTAAACGTGTATTGAAAAATGGGGCCTATGAGTTAATTGAATATGAAGGTCATCCACTTGAACAACCCATAAATGGGTTGTATCTCAAAAAATATTATTCCTGAGTCATCCATGCATAACATGTGTACATAGGTGTTTTTTTCATTTTTGTACATGTTTTGGGTTTGGTGTGCTTTGTGAGCATTTTCTTGCTTATTGGGTCTTGCTTATTGTGCAGATGTCTATTACCCCTTATGTTGGTTTCACGGATGGTGTTTCCTACACTACCAGGAATTTGTCTTCAGCAGCCTGGGTAATTTATAATCCTGCTGGTGAGTTGATATATCTGCAAGGTATTTGTCTAGGAAGAACTACAAACAATGTTGCTGAATATAGTCTTATCTGGTGGGTTATTAGCGAGACGGTCAACCTCGGTATACATGCTTTCTTGTAAATCTGGATTCACAACATGGCTACAACTCAACAATCATTATTCAGGTTATAATCTTGCACATTCTAAGATTATGTTACGTGTTCCTTTATTAGGAAAGGCATTTGATTTCATTACTTATGAACATATTCCTAGACGAATGAACACGTTAAGCGATAGTGGTAAGATTGTATTGAATAGGCATTTGCCATAATTCGGTAAAAGCATCATCACACGTAAAAAGATCCATGTAGAAATAGATGTATATATATATATATATATATATATATATATATATATATATATATATATATATATATATATATATATATATATATATCACATGTTTTCAACTGTGTGAATCATAACGTCAAAAAATATATGTATTTTTCTGTTACATCTAGATACATCATGTCTTGCAAAATATGCAAATAAAATAACCCTAGGTGTATAGTCCACATGGTGCTCATGATAACATGTCACAGCTCATATTAGCTGTCTCAAAAAGTGGTGAATTTGACTGGGCACCCCTACGGTATGCCTCTGGTAGGCATGAGGAACATCATCAAAACGTGCATAATCTGGAACTGCTCGAGTGATCCCCTCCAGGTTGTGCACTATCTCGTCTTCCTCGCCGCCCTCACCTTGACTGTCGAAATTGTGAGGGATTCGCCTCGCTATTGGTGACATACTGGCAGGTCTCTCTAGGCCAACATCTACATCACATAGATTCAATTTCAGGACATATATATAAAAAAAATTCATAATACTCATAAAATCTAAAAAAAAATTGAGTCTGACCCAAATCTTCATCCCAATATTCTCCCTCCAAGAGTGGGAGGTTTGGATCATCAGTGAAATCGGTGCGAACGTAGGGCCAATCCTCCATGACAATAAGTTGATGACGGAGCCAATCAAAAAATTATGGCCTTCAAGACATCTGTTGGCCGCCCCCTGCTCTTGGCATCGGTGCTGCCCATTGGGCCATTTTTCGTTCTCTCGCTGGTGGGTTCGGAACTATAACCTCATGTCAATAAAAAATTGGTAATCGTTCCAAGAATAAAGATACCAGAATGGATCCATAACCAAATTTTTTTAGTTTGATCTTCTTGCATTTGGTTATTTGGCGCTTCATGTTGATGGTTACGACCTCTGCCCAGTTGTAGAGAGTCGGCGCCATGCAGTCCATAGTAACAAGAAAATGTGTCTTCGTTGTTTCATGCAGTGCTTGTGATCCAGCAACCTGTGTGATGGTATGCAATACCACACACAGTGTCAAGTCAGGGATAGTTTTAATATCAACATTCCCACTACCTGAACCTTTCTGTGCTATCGACATACCCTGTCGATTATCATGGTCATGTTTTCCATACAGGGCCAGGTGTCAGTTAGGAGTGGTGTTGCACCCCTTCGTGATAATCCTGTGATGAAATATACATAGGAAACATCAATTTCAAGCTCTTGATCCCATAGGATTAACTTATCTTGTTTTTCATCCCATATACTGACTAGATATTGTAGCGATTCTGGTTGGGCTGAGAGGCACGGTGTTAGAAATAATTTTAGAAAACCACAGTTTCTGAGTGCTACCATGACTCCCTCATTTTCCATGGCCATCTCATCTTCTTCACTATGCTCCCTTTCTTTCCATTCTATAACCATTTTTGCTCTTATCTACCTACAAACACACACATACAAGTGGTATTAGTCAATATTTATCCTTGAAATTGTGAAAAATTGGGACATTTGATATGTATTTTTGTTTGAAATTGGGTTGCATCGTTGCCATGACTGTTTCTAAAATAGTCACGCCAATGGGCGTGCCCCAGTATTAAAAAATGGGTAGTTGGCACGACTCTGTGCCCGAAACCGCACAACCCTAAATTTTACAATTTCTTCCCCCAAATTCAAAATTGACAAATGTAGGAAGCAAGGAATAGCTTAAAATGACAAGAGGGATCTCATCTCTTACCTAGAGTTGATGGATTTTTCATTGATGTACTAGATTAACCGCTATCATCGCCACAAGATCGCACAGTAAAATGGATGAAAATTGCTCCACAAGAGGTAAAAGCGAAAAGTAATTATTTTTTACCATTTTTGGCATTTTATAACTTTTTCACAACCCTAATTAGGTTAAGGCATGTTTTTCTATTATTTTATTGTATTATTTTCGAAAAATATGTTTTACACATGTCTCTTGTGCAGCAATAGGTATTTCATGCGACAGTGATGAAGTAACAAGTCAGATTTTATACTTTTTTGGGCTCGGTAAAAAAATGACAAAGTCACTACTGGAGTCATCTTTCAGCTCTTTTCTGACTCTCTAAAATTGAAAATATTTCTGAGACGCTTGTCATTTTGAACTCGTTAAATGGTTGTGAAACAATATCTACCCAGTATACGTTTAACCATTTTTCGGGTTAGGATAGATTATTTATGAAAAAGGAATACGTTAGCCTATCGCGACTAAGAAGTTCTCTCAAACACAGTTTTCCACCTTTTTGGATCTGTGAGACTACCTACGAAAAGGGACTGTTGGAGTTTTATTTTCTGCCTTCTTTTCAAACTCTCTAGACACGAAAAGATGTCGAGTTCTTCCTTTGTGAGACTCGTTAAACTCTAATGACATCAGGTTTCGTTGCCATGACGTTATTCAAGTTCCTCCTTCCTAGGGCTCATAAAATGTACTAGGATGGATTTTTCCGAAGGAAAAACTTACAGTGCAAGCATATGTTATCCCCTTAAAGATTGTTTTCAAAAATAACTAGGGTACTCACCAGAAATGGTGGGGGAAAATGGAACCAGATTGTAATCCAGTTGGAAGTATGTCACTCTAGAACATGGCACTTGTCTGCATTCATGTCAGGTTGGGAATATCTCATTTCGTCATTTTTGCCTCCAAGGGTTTGGGTAATATCTTTTTACCTCTCATTTTCTCTTTGCCACATCATCATGACCTTAGATCCTTTGATGTCAAATACTGCCAAATCTAGTGTCGTGTTGTTGATATGTTCAAGAGAAGTTTGCCTTTGAAGTTTTCAACCTCCCTCTGATTCACTGTTGGTCTTGATTCACAAACATCATATTCCTTTGTCTTGTGTCGATGATGTGGGAAACATTATGGCCCACCTTCGATCAGGTCACTTCCTGTCGACTTCAACTCATTATCCATGAATTTGATCTAGAGAATCCTTTTTGGTACCTTGGAGCTTGCATGCCTCAATGGTAGGTTCTTTGCATTCGACGTAAGGTTCACATCATTGGCCTTCGATCGACTGACTCTGCAAGTGTTCGACGCTAGATCATTATTCACATTCTATGGATTGTACCTTTCATACCTTGAGAACCATTTTCATTATTGGTGGTTTCTCTCGCATCTATTAACAGATTTCATCATTGGCTGGTAATCAGACGATTTTCTTGCATGTTCGACTTTAGCTCACATATTCGCATGCCTGAATTTCTACTTGTTCGGATCGAGATGGAGCGCAAGACCCTGGGTTTTGTATGATAAAATCCAGGTTGTAGGTTTTTTGTGGATTATTATGACTTATTGCATGACTCTTTGATTGGATGGCTGCAACCATACCTGAGTCTATTTGTTGATCTTTGCTACTGGATGGCTGCGTCCATACCTAGATCTCAGTTTTTATATACTCTTTTATGGATGGTTGCACGCATGCCACGTGATCATGTATCAGAGATATCAGTTATATTTTTAATTTCAGGTTTTCCGACAGTGGTGTTTGGTTCGAACGCATTCTCATAAATAATTTCACCCCTCCCTCTCCCTTGGACTTCATGATTTAGGGGGCATCTATTACACAACATTTTGTCACTCTCCCTACAATCCCGATCCCGCACATTGGAGGGTCATTTATGTGACTTCTAAATAGTTTCTTGCCTTGCAAGTAACATCATTGCATCCCTTTTTATGAAGGAAACATTCTTCTTGTTGACATTTTCCTAAGGAGAGCAGTAAAAATCCCTATTTTTTCCTTGACGCAAGTAGCCAGTTCTACCCTCGCGCCAAAGTGGAATATTAACACTAGGGCCCATGCCACCTATCGCTTTGTCCCAGTGTCATGCCCGAGCTAGGATATTTATGAAATTTAAAAAAAAAATAGAGGCAGAGGTTCCATTCCAACCACCTCCAAGATGAGTCATTGGTAATGGTTGAACTGAAACAACCACGAGCCTCCTCCTTTAGTTAGTAGTTTCCACCTCCCTTGGAACACTCCTAAAGGATAGGCCTCCCTTCCACCTTTGTAGGGATCCCAACCTCCTATTTTCCCTCTATATAAACAAGCCCTCTCCCTTTATGAAAACTAGTTGAACTTGGAGATTAAGCTAAACTTGCAGATTAAGCTGAAATTGGAAATTAAGCTAAACTTGGAGAAGACCTAAAGAAAGAGAATTATACAGCTAAAGAGTTGAGCACATCATAGTTGAATAACTTAGTTATTGAGAAGGTAGAATAAGGATAAATCCATCGAGAGGTCCCTTATCCCGTCCAAATTCCCCGATGATATTTGAGACGTGCTTCACCTGAGCCCCGCTGGAGGAGATCAAAACGCCAAAGAATGGTTGTATCTCTTCTTTCTACCTATTAATATAAGTGACTATTTTCTGGTTCCCGTCTTATGTTTTGTATCGAATTAAATATGCTAATCTTCTCTCACTGATTAGTAGCTTTTGGATGAAATTAGTATGTGGTATGTGGTTATCGTTTTCTGATCTCTGAGCAGGTGTCGAAACGTGATAAGCGGAAGGGTTGTGACTTGCCTTCGATCAGGAGCAGGAAGCTCTCGTCATCACTACGAGTGTCGATGATAGCTTTGGACCACAGGTAGGCCATCTTATTTGCATCCTCTTTCATTCAAATGTCTAGGAACCTACACTCTAGCATGATTCCTTATTACTAGACCCACTCTAGGGCTAGAGGGATTGTCTCTGTCTGCAGAGAGGATTTACCTACATAACTACTACTATTGCCACAATATTTAGGACCTTCTCTCCTCTCTACATTCACCACAACTACACTTGAAAATGAGTGAATTTGGAGGGAAAATTCCTTATTAAAAGAAAAACCCTTGATTGTTCTTTCACCTGCTGCGTCCAAACCATAACTCAGTTTGAAAAACCATATATACTATTGGAAAGCTCTCAATAAGCTATCAAATGGGTATCTGTTAGTTTTTCATGATTTTATACTTCACCAGGACACATTTTGTCAAAGAAGGGTCACTTCACCACTCCTCAAAATCGAATTTCTTCACTTACAACACTTGCACTTGGGGCACCACCTTGCCTCCATACTTTTCCTTTCTCGTTTCAATTTTCATCATGAGTAACCATAATGTACTCATGTATTTATGGTCCCCATTGGACCTCTTCTATGTGGCAGCATTATCGAGTCGCCCTTGTTTAGAGCATCCAGGTTGAGTCATCATTGCATCCATGGAGCCTATCCCAGGTCCCTTTGTATCCCACTATAGTCCTCCATCCTTCATTGTTTGGTTCCTCTCTCGTGTCGCACATTATGGCTTTCAGTCCTACAATCCCCTTCCCCTTTGATATTTTGTCACTCGCTGCCAGGTTATCCGTGCCCTTTATACTCTAACAAGGGAAGTCGTCCGTTCACTACTCAATACCCTCCATTTCATCATCATCCCTAGTGTCCATTTGTCAGTCGCTCTACTATTTTTTCTCGTGCCTTAGTTGAGGATTCCTTTTTGCCTCACCTATCACGGACCTCCTTCTGTCGACATCAGATCATTCATTCCAGAAGATAGGTCTAGAGAGTGATGTACCTTCGTTCTATCTTCCACTCTTGTTTGGTGCCTAAGATCGGGAAAAGGTACTATTTATTGCCCTCTGAATTGATTGTTTCTCAGCTCCAGCTCCTTACAGCATGATCAAGATCTGTATACTTGATGGTTTAGTGATGCAGAAGATTGTACTGGTGATGCCCGGGTGTGTGTGAGATGTTTCAGACCTCATGAGGGAGTGGCCCTTCAGGTAGCCCCACACATTCCCGGATGGTCTCTTCATTACAGCCCTTGATGCAGCTCCATAGATTTGATGATGTCGGCCTCAACCACTTGCAGCACCTTTTAGTTTGCATGTATCAGTCAGTTTAAGAGCCCTTTCCTGTTTACAGGGGCACTTTGGTTGTACTTATATCTCATGTACTCAGATATTATTGTATAATTCCTAGCTGTTATCCTAGGCATAATACATATGTGGGATCAATTATCATGCTTTTATCTGGCTCATGTTTATGCTAGCTTGTAGTATATAGTTCAGTCACTTGTTTATTGGACGCATTATTCTTTGTAATTTGTCTTGGCGGGCATAGGTATGCCTCCCCCACCACCTATAGCACAGGTACTCACTCATAAAAGAGACTTGTCACACCTATAAGTCTAGCCTCCTCAGGGTCTAGTCCTCTAGCTCTTTGGTCTACGTTATATTTCTCTCTCTCTGACTTCCCCTTTGGTGTTTAGTGATTGAGTTCTTACAATGTAATTTGGTCATACAATTAGCTCCTAACACTCGCACGCCGGGGGGAAATCCGTTTCACCATTTTTCGGTCATCTAACCTATTACTATTAGACGGACCAAAGTACACCATGTAAGACCAATTTTACCTTAAGTAAAATTGCTTTCACTATGAAAAATAACCTAGTAAACCACATTGATTAAGTTGTTTATGGTCTAAACAAGAAACCCCATGAGGAAATGTTAAATAAATCCACATATGTGTGATTTTCCTCAAGGAATAATTAGTTAAACAACAATTTAATTAATATTCTTGGTCATATTTAACCCAAAACAAGAAAATTAATTAGATAAACCATTATTTATCTTATTGTTTTTTAGGAATAATTATTTAAACCTTATTTAAATAATATTCCTTGTTAAATTTTACTAAATCGTTTATAAATAATTGAATAAATCATTATTTATTTGATTATTACTCAACCACATCCTTAAAATAATAAATAATTTATTTATGTATTTATTATTTACAAATAAAGGGATTTGACCAAAGTCAAAGTCTTTTTACTTCCAACAAATATAATAAAATATTCCATAAAATTTGGATCTAGATTTGGTTAATAATATTTTAATTATGAACCAGTATCTAGACTAACTCAATATTTTGTTATAAATAGAAGGGTTTTTCCATTCACTCACTACCTTTTGTTGCCTAAACATCACTCTGGATCTATACCTTTGGTATGACTTTGATCCACCATCATTGTCATATTTTTCTACCATTTTTCTTTTGAGCTCCCTTTGAGTTCCATTTTTGTCTGGGTTTACTACACTATCAAGGGAGAGAGATTTTAGACCTGAAGTGCTGAGGACTTACAAGAACCCATCCCATTGAGGAGGAATAATAACATCTTTCTATGTTCCCTTCCCCAGTGTCAAAAAATACAAAAATTCTTTAAAAAAATCTTGTCTTGTCTAGTGGATGCATGGAGAAACTCTTGCGTTTATTTACTGCTTAACGTATTTTAATGCATAGATCTAGATTTTGCAGCATTTATCTTGGTCAACTAATTGTAGATCTAAAGATATTGGTAGCCATCTTTGCTATTAGGGTTTTTTTTTATGCACGGCTAAAGTGAGACTTTTTCATACGCTTGCGATTAAGATTCATACTAACAGAAGGAAAATGTTGGCTGTGGCATCCTTGGAGTTTTCAACCTAAAAAATAGTAGCATCTAGAAGAAGGATTGTAATATTCCCAATTATCTTTTAGCTAGTTGGAATATTATATGTTACTTCTATTCATAGTCTAGACGAATAAGTGGGGTAAAGAGACCCTTAAATCTCTTTAGTAGGAATAAACCACCTCTAGTATGGATATGGATCAGTTTAGATAGCCAAAATAAAGCCACCTTGGGTGTGAATGGGGGAAATGCATGTAGACTGGGTCAAGGTTGACCAGATCAACAATGTTGCCAAAGGAGAGAGTGAAGCTAGTGGGGACAATGTAGTTTTGGAGGAGGATTATTCACATTGAAGTAGCATCATAAATGAGTGGGTCAAAGGGTGAGGAAGCTCACCAAGAATATAAGAAAGGGGATGGCAGCCATGAGACGCATTCAGAATATTGTTTATGTTCGAGTGGTATGACTTCTTGCATGCTTCAACTGTTTATAGGAGTTTGTTGTATTATTTAGTACAAGGGTATTTCCAGGTGGGAATCCCACACTCCACCTTGGAGGACTTCAGAGGCCACTTAAGAGAGCTATTCTAAGCTTCATTTCCACCATCTAGAATTGGGTGAAGCAACCACCTTTAGCCGCAGCATAGTCTCCTTGAGGAACTGCATTATTTTGTAGTGTGTTGCAGTGGAGGGTTGAGAAACCCTGTTTATGAATTAGTTTCGTGGTGAAAGGAGAAACCTTTCACTCAGAAAGATAGGGAGGAGGAGATACAACCATGTATTTTTTATTTCAGACATATTTCAGTAGAGCTCCAGTGATACAACATGATTCAGCCACAAAGTTGAAGTCTGCACTTTTTGCATCTTGTGTATTTCAAGAAACCCTTGTTGGGTTATCTTGGCATTGTGTTTGACAGACTAGTTCTCCATTTTAGCTCATTTTGAGTATCATATCAGTAGATCCACTTGTCTCTATTTTCTAGTTGCAGTAACCCTCACTAGGACTATGATTTCATGTATTCTAACATTTTTGTATAACAACATCTTTTGGGTTTCTAGTGTATTTACGCTTTGAAGGCTTGTTTGCCTAGTTTGAGTGATTTTTTCCTCAACATATTATATATTTTGTTGCTGTGATACATAATATCATGGATCTATGATTTACTCATGTGCTTGGCATTAATATTTTCCATACATTCCATTTTTGTGTTCATTATTACTGTCTTTCCTAATTTGGAATATTATAGTGGTATCAGAGCATAATCTTGGCTCAACTTGTGGAAAAATACATCTATAGCAATGGAGGAAAAAGAGATTCCAAAACTTCTTCTTCAGACCATGCTGAACATTGCTAAAGATATCGAGGAGATGAGATTAGAAATACAGAAGGAATCCCCTATATGGTTTCATCATGGAGACAATTTCGACACTTCACATTCATGGTATGAGCAACAAACAGTACAACTTTCCTCACAATGCTCTACTATGCCCACATTCCTATCCATGGGAAGTGAGGTGGGAGGGCCATTAAGAGAAGAAACTCGTGGTGATTATTTCTTAAAATATGAGTCTCAATCTCAGAGTTTCAAAGAGAAATTGACCTTCCAAGATTTTTGTCGGAACAAGGATGGGAGAATATCCTATAATCATCATAGAAGTGAGGGTACATGCCAAACCAGGATCTACAGTGTACTATGGGTAGGTTTTTTTTGCCCTCTTATGATGGATCACCCAAGTGCACAACTAAGGCTTGGGTAGAAAAGTTGGATATCTATTTTCAACTAAACAAAGTTTCAGAAATGGAGGCCATCAAGATAGCAGCGATGCACCAAGAAGGTGAAGCATATGAATGGTCGTTTCATGGCCTATCTACACTTGGGCATGCTAGTGCCACATCTTATGCAGAATTCACCCAGAATTTGGTGGATAGATTTGATCCCAGGAATCTAGAAGAACATTTTTTTGAGCTCACCAAGTTCAAACAAACAGGATATCCAGAGACTTATATCTCTGAATTTCTAAAACTTTCAGTCATGGTGTCTAACCTTACTATGGCAAGGAGAGTGTGCATGTTAATTGATGGGTTGGTTGAACCATTGCATGGATTGGTGAAATCCACTAGACCAATTACGCTCCAGGAAGCTATGGAGAAAGATAGAGACCTAAAACATGCTTTACCCAAGGCAAAATCCCCTTTTCAACAAAGGTTCCCCTCTCAAGAAAAAGAGAATCATGAGAATAAATATCTTGATGATGGTTCCCGAGAAGATTTAAGGAGAAGGAAACTTTGTTTCACTTGTTGAGAACCATGGGTACTAGGCCACCAATGTGTTGCAAGGAAGGCACATTGTATTGAGATATTCTCTGATGAGAAGAAGGAGACCAACGCTGTAGTAGTAGGGGAGGGTGCACCACCAACAGGAGGTGTAGTGGGAGCATTTTCTCCAATGGGAGGGACTCTTGTAGCTTTGCTGGGAATTCCCAAGTATCTAAAATTGAGAGTGAGAGGCACTATTCAGGGGTAGAGAGTATCAATATTGGTAGACAGTGGGGCCACCCATAACTTTATAGATACTCAGTTGGTGCAAAGGAGGGGCATTCACATAGAAGACTTTGAGGGTTTCTTGGTTTTAGTTCCAACAACTAGAACCATGCAGTGTGCCAAATATGTTTCGGAATTAATCATCACTATGGGGACCTAAAAAATGACAGACCACTTTTTTGTGGTTGATATTCTCGACACCAATGTGATATTGGGTGTCTAGTGGTTAATCACCTTAGGGAAGGTTACCACAAATTGGGAAACCTTGGAGATGGAATGGACAGAGAAGGGGAGTGGTAAATAATAGAAAATCAAAGGCATACACACCTATCTACCCCAGATTGTCTCAGCACATAGGACGGAGGCTGATTTGCATAGAGGGGACATAGAGTGGGAAGTAGAATTGCGCATGTTAGAAGCAAGAGGAAAGGATGCAACAGTACACCTGGAAGTCTAGTCTATTTTGGACTGATATTCTAGAGTATTTGGAGATATTCCACCCGGGAGAGCTCCTGATCGAGGGTTTGAGCACACTATTGAGTTGGACCAGGGAATCAAATTAGTGATCACCAAACCCTATAGGAATCCCAAAGCCTACAAGGATGATGTTGAAAAATCCATTCAAGAGATTTTGGCTTTAGGACACATCCGCCCTAGCACCAGTCCTTTTGCCTCTCCAGTGGTCTTGGTAAAAAAGAAGGATGGCACATTGAGGATGTGCATCGATTATAGGGCCTTGAACAAAAAGACAATGAATAACAAGTACCCAATTCCCATGATCGATGAATTGATGGATGAGCGAAGAGGATCCAAGTACTTTTCTAATATTGATTTGAGATCGGGATATCATCAAATCAGAGTGAGGGATAAAGACATCCCCAAGATAGCATTATGATGCCACTATGGCCATTTTGAGTTCTTGGTGATGCCTTTTGGGCTAACCAATGCTCCGAAAACATTGAAGTCTTGCATGAACCACATTTTTCATGGTCACTTGAGGAAGTTTTTATTGGTCTTCTTTGATGAAATTCTTATTTACAACTGCACATGGGAGGAGCATTTACAACATATTGAGACAGTATTATGCATTCTTAAGGAGAAGAAATTCTATGCTAAGTTCTCCAAGTGTGAGTTTGTACTCAAAGAGATGCTCTACTTGGGCCACATCATTGGATTAGATGGAGTGATATTTCATGAAGAGAAGATTCATGCTATTATAGATTGGCCTGAGCCAAATAATGTCACAGAACTTCGGGGGTTTGCAGGCATCTGCACCTACTACCAGAAGTTTTTTAAAGGGTTATCTCAACCAGCAGCACCACTCATAGATCTAACTAAGAAGAGAGCTTTTAGTTGGACAGCCACAGTGCAGAGAGATTTTGATAGGCTCAAGGAGGTGATCCATAGTTGTCTGGTATTGGTTCTACAAAATTTCACCCAACCCTTTGTGTTGGAATGTGATGCTTCCAGAGAGGTAATTGGAGCAGTATTGATGCAAGGTGAACACCCTATAGCTTTCGAGAGTCGGAAGTTGCTGCCACATGAGAGATTGTATCCAATATATGATAAGGAGATGTTGGCTATTATGCATGCCTTAGCCAAGTTCTGGAAATATTTGGTGGGTAACAAATTTCAAGTGAAGACTAATCACAATAATCTTCGGTTCTTCCTTGAGCAGAATCAGCTACAGGAGAGGCAACAGAAATGGGTGAGAAATATCCAAGCTTATGAATTTGACATTGAATATGTCAAGGGAAAGAGCAATGTAGTGGTAGATGCTCTATCTTTGAGGCCAGAAACGATGTCCTTAATGAGCATGGATATAGATTGGAAGGCTCAGTTTCTAGTGGAGTATTCCATAGACCGTTTTGCATGTGAGATCCTAGATGGGCAGGTGACTGATGAGAGGTATAGAGTGATGGATGAGCTCATCTATTACTGATATCAGGTCTTCATGGATAGAGATTCTAGACTCAAGAAGAATATTTTGCAGGAATCACATGATTCACCACTTTCTGGGCATCAAGGATTCACCAAAACATACTGGCCTATTTGAGAGAGATTCTCATGGAAGGGTATCAAGGAGGATGTGCTCCAACACATCAAGGAGTGTGTAGTTTTCCAGCAGAACAGAGGGGATCACAACCATCTAGCAAGATTGTTTCATCCACTCCCTATTCCAGATGGAATGTGGGAGAGTATTTCTGTGGACTTCATCACCGGTCTACCTATTGTTCAGGGTAAGGATTATATATTTGTAGTTGTTAATTTATTTGCTATTTTTTCATGATATACTGCTTCACAAGTGGGTGAGCTCTTCTTTAGAGAAGTCTTTAGACTCCATGGTCTTCCAAAGACCATAGTCAGTGATCAGGATAGCTACTTCATGGGTGGCTTTTGGAAGGACCTTTTTTTGTTAGTGGTTACTGTGTTGACACCAAGTACTAGCTATCACCCACAAACCGATGGATAGAAAGAGAAAATAAACAAGTGGCTAGAAGTCTAGTTGCGAAACTATGTTTCGGGGCAGCAAAGGGCATGGTTGTGCTGGCTCCATTTGGAGGAGTATTTCTACAACAAAAAATTTCATATGTCTATTGGCATGACCCCATTTCAAGCTCTTTATCTTTTGCTAATGTGATGTTTGGAGCAAGCAAGGTTCCTAGAGAAAAGGAATGGATTCATAAGAGTTAGGATATACTCCGGGCCCTGAAAGACAACATTTCTACAGCATAAAACCAACAGACGTTATATGAAGACCATGGTCAGGTAGAGAGGTAGTTTGAGGTGGATGATTTGGTCTATATTCATCTTCAGCCATATAGATACTCTACACTAAAAGAGAAGGGGGATGAAAAGCTCAAGCCTTGGTTCTATGGGCCATATAGGGTGATCCGTCGTGTTGGGGAAGTAGCATATGAGTTGGAGCTTCCCATTAGAAGTAAGGTCCATAACATTTTTCATGTCTCATATCTCAAGAAGGCCATTGGAGAACATGTGGTTGCTATCATGTATCTCCCACCTATTGATGATGAGGGCCATCTGGTTTTTCAACTGGAGGCTATCTTCGATACTTGGGAGAGTGTTACATAGCATTTTGTCACTGTCCCTGCAATCCCCATCTCGCCCATTGGAGGGTCATTCCTATGACCAATAAGCAGTGTGATGCCTTGCAAAAACCATCATTGTGTCCCTTTACATGAGAGAAACATTCCTCTTGTTGACAATTCCCTGCGCAGAGACTATAAAACTCTTGTTTTTTCCTTGGCGCGGGTAATCAATTATGCCCTCGTGCCGAAGAAGAAAATTAACACTGGGCTCATGCCAGCTGGCCCTCTGTCCTAGTTTTCCACCTGCACCAAGCTGTTTATGGAATGTTTTTTAAAAATAGAGGCGGAGATTCCACTCCAACCACCTCGAGGATGAGTGATTGGGAGTGGTTGAACTGATAAACCATGGACTGCCTCCTTTAGGTTTATGGTTTCCACCTCTTATGGGAACTCCCTAAAGGATAGTCCTCTTTCCCACCTTTGTAGGGATCCTAACCTTCTCCTTTTCCTCTATAAAAGAAGCTATATTTCTCAGTACAAACTAGCTGAACGACTAAATAGATGAATGAATAGAGAAGATAGAAGGAATTACGTTAAGGAAGCTTGAGTCCATGCCTTCATCCTATCTAAATTCCCTCACGAGCATCTGAGACTTGCTTCGTCTGAACCCTGCTAGAGGATACTGCGACGTCAATGCATCGGTTGTAACTCTTCCTTCTATTCATTTACATACATGAATATTGTTTGGTTCCATTGTTGTGTTATGATGTTTGTTTAATGAAAGATTTTTAACCTTCTTTGATTGGTTGATAGTTATGAATGAAATGTTGTTATATTGTATGATGTTCTTGTTTCTTGTTCTTTGTGCAGGTGTCCAAGCGTGAAA